>JAUTBQ010189602.1:0-10406 GCA_032361185.1 Lepetodrilus ovalis | reverse complement strand
AAACGTAAATAGTCTCAGACTGAAATTCGTTTGGTCATTATCTAGGTCAATCAACCGTGATTGTATGCCTTTAAACACTAATTTTTATTCCATAGTTTTATATGTTTGTATATGTTTTTATTTGTGTCCTATAGGCCTCAAATGGCCGGGTGATGTTTTTAAAAATATGTTATCATTGTACATGTATGTTATCATTGTATGTTTATTCATCACATGGCACGTAAATAAACATTCATTCTTCTCTTCTTCTTCTTTTACTTCCAACCTGAGAGATCGTCAACAGTAACATGGCCGTACACTCAGTCCAGTCTATCGAATTTTGTTCGTTTTGGAGATCGCGTTCATTGTAAAGCTAAACTTGCGTGAAAACTTCCGAAATATTATATGTTTGATTGGAAAATATGAAGACCCATTCCATTGATTACATTAAACAATACGATATGATGCATGTTTAAACAAATAATACATTTTACGTGTTGTCATTGTCATTGACATTTCAAACATACAAGCAATGATTCCGAAACGTGCAAAAGGTTGACATATTAAGAAAGATATTTAAAGCTAGATATATACTCCTCCAAAATCCCTCGACGACGATTTATTATTTCTGCAGCAAGAACACCCTTAGCTGTCAATATTAGTGTGTGTGTATATATATATAATCCATTCCTATTGATGACATATATTGTCATCAATGAAGCCATCGAGAAATATATTTGAATATTGACATAAAATATTAAAGTACCCGAGTATAATTGGATTCTATTTCGGCAATCTTTCACGCGTTAATTCATTGACTGAACCTTGACGCCTATGGGGATTCGAACTACAGACAATAACCAGACTGTGCACTGGAAGAATGCATTGTAGGCTGGTGTTTAGCCAACTGTGTGACTTCTTTAATGGTGTTTTGGTTAATGGCATTGATGATGTACTCAGACTCACGATACAAACATACAGTAATGACAACTGTACCTTTGGGGAATTTGGTTGCAGCTTCAAAGGATGAACCAACATCGGACTATCTTCTTTTTTTTCTCTCGCCATCACACGATCAGTCTAATATCCCGAGAAACTTGTCAGAAATTCGACCATTAAATAGTATAGTCCGGTAGAGTTTGGCTAGTAATGAGTTTCACCCCGTAGGCTAAACGGCTCCAGTTGGAGTTGCAGTACAAGATGGCAATAACGATCTTTTAGATTATCGTGTATCATGCCATTATGCGTGACAATATTGAGCCCCTGGTATTTCAAAACGTTAACATTGAACTTTTAGTAATATATCGTAAAACGTTATACAAGTAATAAGTAGATACTTTATTGAACCATTAATATAGTATATATCAACACATTCAACACAACTCTGAACTGAACCCTACATGTATGTGTGTGCGCGCGCGCGTGTGTGCGTGTGTGTGCGCGTGGGTAGAGCGTACGTATGTGTGTGCGTGGGTAGAGCGTACGTATGTGTGTATGTGTGTTTATGTGTGTTTGTGTGTGTTTGTGTGCGCGCGTGTGTATGTATGTGTCTGTATGGAATCAACAGATCAGCATGTAAGCAAGTATGACATTATTTTGAACCCTGTACAATAAATACGATAATATTGATAATGTTGAGCCTTAATCACATTATTTTCTTTTATTATATCATTTCATCTGCATGAGGTTAGAGGTATGCCCGGAGTGCGGAAGGTCGCGGTTCCGATGCCCGGTCGCGTCATATAAAAATACGTTAAAATATGGTACTTGTTGTTCCCCTGCTTTGCGCTCAGCATTCAAGGGGCAGATGAAAGACAGGTCAGCTCTGAGACAGTATACTGTGTCTGAGTGGGTATCACTGTCCTATCTGCGACATGATATTCCAAGTGAACCAGCACTATAAAAACTGGTGGCAATCCAGACTATATAGTTAAGTAGTGCATATATGTATATGTGCATGCAAGCCATGATATCAGTGAAAACAGCTTCTTGAAAATTACTTTCAACTCTATGTGCCTGAGCATAATTACACAAACAACCTAATGTATGTCCATCTAGCAGCATACAAACATGAAAGACCAGTTCATCAAATTGTTTTGCATTCATTTATACAGTTAATGTATGCGAATCTGCAATGACTGGCACCATTGTCTTTTAAAACTGAAGTACACGCAGAAACATGCATGGTCTACGTTATATTTACAAACTAGTGTGAATTTGTACAGTACAGTAAATGCGTTGCTCATTAAAGTAACATTATTAGGCTATCACAGAAATCGTTTACAAATGTGAAGCACAATTCCATGATCGTCTACCGAACAACATGTCTAGTTTCAAGATTGCTGATATACTAATTGTGCTGTCATAATGTGCTCAATGTTTAGTGCTACTGTTAAACGTCGAGAGCTAAGTTTCTAAAGCTTTTATATGGACAAAACGTCGCCCGTGATTAAAATAGTACTTGCATTAAATAATTAAAAAGAAATGTAGTCTAATTATAGCTTTTGAAATCCTGACCACGACATTGGCACGTTTCTGTCACAATGGTACACGTGAATGATGGCATCATTTTAATCACCCTCTCTCTGACTCCCACCATCATGCGCACCCACCAATCACCATCATCCAACACCACCCCACCCCACGCCACCTCCCATTCCCACACCACCCATACTACACCCCACCCCACCCGTCAGACAGACAACCACCCAATTCCAACCCACGTTCACATTAAAGTTCCTAACTAGATGTTTAAACTAATTTAATCGATAGTTGTGCATGCCTACTGTCGCATTGTCACAATTGCTGCAAGGCTGAACAAACTGAATTTAATGTTTCTCAATGAATTTTAAATGTTACTATGTTTGGAAAAGTATTATTATAAATATAGTGGTCCAATATAACATTATTTTATTATTGTTGATTTTACTGGTATCATTTAGGCCTCCGTAGTGGTGCAATAATTTGAATCCATCGGTAAATCCTAGCTACAGATCACTGATAAGCGATCACTTATATTTTCGATAAAACATTTTATAGCCGCCAAGAGTTACCATGGTGGATGGAATAGTAGGTAGAAATTTGCAAAAGAATAATGTCTTTTTTAAACATATATAATAAAATGCGATCAATAATTCCAAAACAAGGCATTTTTATGTATGTAACCTAAACATAGCAGTACAAAATTACCTAGAAGATCACAAAACAATTATTTCGCCAACAATAGCCTTATAAAACCACCAGTTTATTGGGCAATGTAACAAGCAATCATGATTGGCTACCAGATTCAGAATGCACCTTTACATAGACATAATTTGTGAGCTCGTTTAAGTATCGCAATCTGACTTCTCGTTGGGGGTGTTTAAATCGCGTGTGGGTTTCCGAGAGAACGTGATAACGAGGCATCTGATTGACCGAGGCGTGTATAGGATCACATCTGACTGTGCCTCAGTCAACTGAAGCTAGTGGGGCATCTACAGGGCGAGATCATCCGGAATCCAAGCACACCCTCGTGAAGGTGCGACGAGAACAACGCTACTGAGATCTGCTGGGGTTCACAACACTTAAAAACATACAGTCGAGTTACAACTGCTTGACTGATTTTACGAATTGTCGTACGAAGACCGCCATCATGATGAACTTAATAAGTGAGTACGCGTTAAAGCTGTTTGGACATATGAGTGTTCAAAATTAACCATATCAACGTCTTGTTACTGTATTGTCTTGTAATAATGCATATGTGCAGTTGAAGATCAACCAACATTGGACATATTAGAATTCGTTCAAAGTAAAGAGTCCTTAAGTATCTTTCAAAGACTAGCTTAATAATATTGACTCAACTAAGAAACCAAATATGGGAAAGTTTCCGGAACGATTATGGAATACGATAAAATTGCTCATGTAATATATATATACATATGTTATGTGTCCATGGTTATGTTTTACACAAGTACAAGCTGTAAGTATACGACAGTCTTAAAGTTATACAATTACAGATTTCAATGAAAGCGTAGCACTATACATGGATTTGAGTGATAATTCAAACTACATTCATTAATGATACTTATTATCAATTTGATATCGCCAAAATCCGTTTTGTGGATCCACATTGGGTGAGAATTGGATCTAACAGTTACATGTTCCAAAGGCAAGATTAGAGCTGCGTTCTTTGTATTCATCGAGTGTTGTGGAATACGTACATCAATAAATAACAACTGTTTGGTGGACAAATCAAATGTAAGTAGTCTCAGATAGAAATTCGTTCGTTAATTATATAGGCCACCCAGCTGTGATATGCATATTAACATCCAATTATGTGAAAACGTATTATTTATAGTCAGTTAGCTTACGAATCATGTATTTCACAATATTTAGTAATTTCATGATTATCGACATTTCTTGAAGCCATACTGTTATGTTCATATATGACATCCGAACTAAATAGTAGGTAATTATCTTGAATTACATTCTTCTACTTGTTTATTTTCACATATTTAGTTTCACATATCGAATTATGTCTAGTGCTATTAACCTATCAGATTATATATTCCATTAAAGGCGAACTAGGTTGATGTCTAACTCTAGAACACTGCAACTAGGATTACGATGTAACTTTACAACGTTTGCTATCACAGCTATATATAATTGCTTCATCGTATTTTAAATTTACATCCACAAATAAGTCTGTTGGCAGAGACCATCTTACGGAATTTCGGGATTCAAGCTTTAATTGTGAAGGTACACCTGATAAAAGTTGATTTACAAAGTTCATTGTTGGCGTAGCTACAAAGTGCTGCTGAATGGAAGATGATTGCAGTGTCTAGTCGCCATCAAGACATCTGTTGAAAAATCTGAACATTGACAATACAACAGCTTGACAGTTAGATTGAAGGAAAGTGGTAGACATTTTGAACATTAATAACTTTGGTGACGTGCTTGACATTGAGAATTCATGAATTTGGTAGTAATACTCAGTGACCAGTCGAATGTTGCATTAATATTCATCTTTTGGACCACTACCCTCTATCTCTTCACACCCACACCCACCAAACTCCACCACATCAACCACCCCTCCACGATTTGAGATAAATACATGCCACTTATGAGTATTTATTCTATTTACAACACTCATTAGATTCAGTCAAATGCACATTTCTTCGTTTAGTTTGGTATTAGTTATAAGAATCGATCAAGATACATATTACCCATCTCATAACCGTAAGATGAACTCATTTACGTCGTCATACTTAGACGTTTTAAATTCGTCTCTAAATATGATTAGATTTTATTAGATTTAGCTGGAATACTCCTTCTTTCTTTCTTTTTCAATCCCACTTACCCACCTCTCTCTCTCTCCTCTCTCGCTCTCTCTCATTGTAGTTAAATAAACATGTTTCACAAATAATGGTATATCGAATCAAAATATCTTTATTTTTATTTCCTCTCAGTTAATAACAATTTCTTTGTCGACTATGATGCTGTTATTGTTTGTAATATCGTGGCACACAATTAATTCTCCCACAAAAGTTATGTTACCTGTATACCTAGTTTAGCTCTCAATGTTATGCTACTTCTCAAATTATATTAATACGTGTTATGTTATCATCCACTTTGGTCATTATTTGAAACAACACAATAAACCATGTCAACGACCCTCCATTAGGTCATATACATGTATTATTATTTATGCTTAGGTGAAACAAACAGATATTTAACCACCCTGTAGCAGTCCCTCTTGCAAGTTGAGGGCTTAAATGCGAATAAACTCTATCGAATGCTAATTAATTTGAATTCATCATACACATTCCGCCACCTTTAAAGGCATAATATCACAGATATTTATGGTTGTTTTGGACTTGTTTAGCCACAACTACAAGGTACATTCACTTGGCATACCTAAACGCATACAAAGGGGCATAACTCGAATATGCTTTCCTGGAATTCAATGTTATAGGACTCGATTTCTTAGAATTCTGTCACAAATCAACTGATGCATCCAATGCAAGATAATTAATAATCCGTCGCGCTAATTCATACAAAATATGAAATATTAGGAAATAAGTACATCAGTAAATAGCAACCTGTGGATGTACAAATCAAACGTAAATAGTCTCGGACAGAAATTCGTTCTCACGTTCTACAGGTCAACCCGGCGTGATAATAAGCCTTTAAAACAGTTGGAAACCTACCGCAGATATATAAGGAAGAGAAGTGCCATCAAGCATAATGTCTGTGACTTTTTAAAAAGCTTTATCTCAATTATGTACATCACATTTCGTTTTTCATTTTAATTCATCCCATTGGGATCGTACACTTGAACGCGGCAGTATATCGCTGCAATACCAGAATAAATTTAACATCGTAAAAGTGAGGACAATCATTCAGAAGTGCAATAGATCCGTCGCGTTCTGTCCGACACGAACGTGTTCTCCTCATATATCAACTCTAAACGCTACATTATCATAGAAGAGGGCGTGATTTAGTGATCACCTCTGAGTTTCAATAATCTTAATGCAATATGCTTGTCGTGGGATGTGAACCCGAAACAATTACTTAATAGTGCCTGGAAAAAAAGAATGACTGCTTTATTTTTTTTAGAAATAAAACAGTTTCAAGAAAAAATACATTAAGTTTGGGATTCCTCCTCAAACACTTTGGCAATCATGAATATATTCAATTGAGAAAGTGTGCTTTAAAGTTATAGTATATAATTATTGCTGAAAGGATCATATTGAAATGGTATGTCCGGATATGATATGTGTAATATGTACTTGCTAAGCTGTCTTATGGAAGTAGATCATTATGTGTGTTATTTTCACGAATATTATATTTAATTAATCCTAGGTTTTCATTGGCCATGGTAAGTCACGAACTCGTATCATTATCGGTCTGCGAGCATCCAGGATGTTCCCCGATTTAATGCAATAAATACGTGCTAAGGACCGTGTTAAGTGAAAGCAGTCATATATGTTGTCAACACAATATTATCATCCGATTCGTCAGGTAGTCATAGAAACAAAGTAAAACGTCATACGAATACTTTATTGTTCATTAAAGTTATCAATTTAATCAAGGACGTATCCCGGTATATCCTCTATCTGGCCAACACATTCTGCATTGTCCACGGCAATTACTGTATTTACAAACAATATTGGCGGTAAATTACTGTCAGAATAAGAATCTATTTTCACACGCATCAACTGGTATGCCAACCTTTGCCAAAGAGGACCAGTAACTGTCTGCACGTACGCACGTGTAGTTAGAAGAGGTATTCATCTCTTGGTACGATGACAATTATGGGATAAAGGGATCCCTAGCCTGTAGAACTCCATGCTTACAAACGTCCTCACGGGTCCGCAGTTGTTGTGGTCCATTGGCGAATCATATAGATTTACTATATTGCTGTTTTCAATTACAGTTGGTCTAATCACAATACACCAGAAGTAAAGAAGACGATGTGCTTAAGTATGTAATTCAACGGCTGAACGATTTGCATGACACTGTGCTCCCAATCACTCTGGAACCTCTGCGACATAATATATGCAATAGTTCTTGCACTAGGGAATAGGATGGTTGCTGTAAACATTGGTACCCGGTCACTGCATGTCTTGTGAATCATTGTTATGAATGGAAAGCCACGCATAACTACTTTGGATATGTCAAGGCCTTAGAACAAGTACATTCTTTATTGTATATAAAAACGTATAACAGAACTTAGCATTAGAGAAATTAACATAGCTCTTAGAATAAAAAAAATCAGTATTGGAGAAATTATTTGGCATTTGATTATGGAATTCAGTTGAAAGAGTTGAAGAAGTCAGACAATGTCTTTGGGATAAATATAGGTAATATGTGATTGGGAAATATTGACGATACTTGTGCTGTCTAATATGTTCGTCTATGACGGTTATACAACATATGAATTTCTGAATATGTCTCGATGCTATTTGAGCATCATGTTTGGTGTGGCATTTCACTCTGAAGAACAGCATTCAGTTCAGTTTACAGATCAGACATTTACAGAACGCAGGTGGTGTCATAGTTGTATTGACACTATGGCGACTATGTTCAGACAAATGTACTCTAACTTGCTACTGGGTGGACGCATTAGTAGGCATCATTACCAATTTCCATTCCACTACATTAAATCTCATGCATGAACATAGAATGGATAGTAAATTTAAAAGGTACTACCCTAATTTTTTGTCAAGCAAACATATACAATAGACATGAATATACCCCCATCCACGCACGCACGCACATACACAATTACACACACAAACACACACACACACACACACACACACACACAAATGGTTACATCCCTGACTGATAATTGATCTATAACAACTGTTTTGTTTATAGAAATGTACTTATACATTAAAGGGTACGACGCTAAATAGTAGTAAACATGCACATGTAGACGCTCGTACAATAACTTTGATTGATATAGTATTAATGATGGCAAGTACGATAGCACATTACGTCCAGGGCATGGCGCTGTATTCCTCTGGGGTAGATTGCAAGTCATACATTTCTGTTTTCCACCAGCTCTTAACCACGGCACAGGAAGTAGCAGTAAGCTACATTAACTCCACATAAATCTCACAGCAAGTTCAGATAAAAGCATGAAATTTGTAATTATTTATCATGCAGAATAACAAACAAGCTGGCAACGTTTAAGAATACCATCGATATTGCCCACAGCATGCAAACTGCTTGCAAACTGTCATTGCTTGAAAATTCAATACCGAAGGTCTCTGATACAATGCTTACAAAATCCTTCTCGAACCCCGACTCATAACACTCTATATGGTATGCTTTTACAAGTACCTTCATGTTTATGTCTCCAGATCCGAAGTATCGGTATTAAGGCAGTTGTCTAGGTGAACACATGTTTTAATCGATATTTTCGAAAAGAAAAAAATACCAATTCCTTTGAATAGTTTTTATATATTGGCATGCTCTGTAATGGCACATTTATAGTTCAAGGTATATTTGGTTGATAAAGGAAATGAATAATTCATCCTCAGGAATATCTCAAAATCATATTAAAGCTTAACTAAACAATGTGCATGTGTAGCCTACATTTCAATTTCACCCATGTCTATAGGATAACAGCTATAATACACTATAGAGAAGTTAGGAACTGGTTTTGACTCGATTTTCAGCTATGGCCATCTTGCTAGACGTCTAAGTGTGTCAAGTGAATAATACAGAATGTTAATAAATACTCTACTATGCTATGAACTGATCGCATACTGCCCGGGGTATAATATAGTGCAGACACACTCGTTACTAAAGGGAGCCAAGAGAGCGCCGATACCTGATTTTTCTTTCTAATTCAAAATGCTCTACAGACACAAAGCGTGTTGCTTGATAGTACTATGTGCACAGTCCTGACTGCAATATCTGGTCAAGAGTTAAACTAATCACGATCAGGAGTAAATAAAACACGTTATGTTTAAAGTTGGTAACTTGTCCGGAGTACCGTCTGACACCATTACTCATCTGTGTAAACAACCACTATTTTCAAAATTGCTCTGAACCTCTTCCCAGAAGGAACCACTTGACTAAACATACAATTCCGTGAAGGGGTTTAGCGTGTATTAGCCAAGCCTGAGTAGCAAACCCATCGGATGAACCAATAAGACAGGATAATGTCTTTCTTGATGGTGTAATCTTAAGCTTCAATTACTTTGAAAAAAGGAGATTGGGAAACGTACGTCCAAGTTGAGTTCCCTCATAACAGTAACATTGTTGAAAATCTACTACGATTAGACGACAGTTGTTGGATACAGAAACCTTTTTCGAATTAATCTCTGTGAAATACAAATGGAGTGGAAGTTAAACTAGTATCGCATCGATTGAACAAATTATGTATTATGTTTTATATTCATTATTTTCGAAGATTATGCAAGTAAATGAATATAGTAAACAAGAAAAGAAATGAACGATTTATTTGCCGGCTCTCTTTACTTAATTAAACGCGAATATATCGGGATATCGGGATATCTCATATCGACTGCCAGGAGCAGTAACATGTGAGATACAGGCATGAAGTATGTTTTAATAGAATTAAAACGCCAACTCCAGCAAATGTATGATTAAGAGATATCCTTTGGTAACAAAGACAGATTGAGTATCTAGCATTTACAAAATACGGACAGATATAAAGACATAACATGGGTAGAAATAACGCCTGCCAATGGAACTTAAAGGCATACAATCACATATATTTATGGCCGTTTTTGACTAGTTCTTAACTACGACTACAAAGTACATTCACTTGACATACATATAATGATGTTTGTACTTCCAAAAACCTTTCTACCGCTGTATGGTAGGCAGAATTCAATTTCAACAACCTGAACAATCTTAGTTCTTCATCCTTCTTTGTATCAACGCAAGGGACATAACTCTCATTT
>JAUTBQ010189591.1:0-10406 GCA_032361185.1 Lepetodrilus ovalis | reverse complement strand
AGGATGAAGAACTAAGATTGTTCAGGTTGTTGAAATTGAATTTTGCCTACCGTACAGCGGTAGAAAGGTTTTTGAAATCAAACATGATTATATATATGTCAAGTGAATGTACTTTGTAGTTGTAGTTAAGAACTAGTCAAAAACGGCCATAAATATCTGTGATAGCATGCCTTTAAAGTCTTATGCATGATGGTGAGAGAGTTCAGAGTTGAGGAATCCTGATTTCCTTGGGTGGCGCTGTTACCGGCCGTCGCCAGTATTTCAAAGCCAATTGTTAAACAGTTCAACAATCGCAGCAATGTTGATGAGTTGTTCTCCAACTGGCGTTGTGATCCATATAACACGCGATACTTAACCTGAAAGACAAATGACAATTGATGAGCACACGGCCTTATCCTAATGTTTATTGGAACACAATATGACCCAGGACCTACACAATACAAAATGTCTGCCGTGGAGGGCTCAGAATGTGTGCTGACATAATCCCAGTTTGTTAGAATTCGCGAGAAGTACAATAAAGTAACATATTTCTTCTAATGCCTTTTATCGAGCATTGTGTCGGTGTATTATCAGAATCTTATTTTACGTCAATCTTTTGTGTGTTTAATGAATAGTTGTCCCTTTGGAACAAATATTGTTGACATAGGTGGTTTTTTTCTTTTCCGTGACACCTTTTCCAAGGGTAAATATGTGTTCTAGTAATACCAATAAGCACCACCGTATGTGTGTCAAATGTACATCCACGCATTCACGTAGTAAATATGAGATTTACCCTTATCTTGTGTGTCAAGGTGTTGGAGTTGTACATTGTTTGACATCATAATTCATCTTATGAGATCAATAACAGTGTCACTTGATAATACATAAATTGTCAGGATAAGATTTATCCGTTGATTTATCCATTTATTCATTGACTGTCTATGATACCCCACTGTAATTAGTTTTTATCCCATCAATTATGTCGGTCACCATTGTCAACGGTTCTATCTAATTACCTATAGTATTATTGTTGGCACATCTCCATTGCTCAAATGTGATGGCATTGAGGAATAAGATTAATCAAGGCAATTTGAATTTGTTCAATATTTGTGGACAGAACTAATGTGTGTGTGTGTGTGTATGTGTGTGTGTGTGTGTGTGTGTGTGTGTGTGTGTGTGTGTGTGTGTGTGTGTGTGTGTGTGTGTGTGTGTGTGTGTATAGATATACCGGTATACAGAGAGAAAGGTAGTGTTTGGTGTGTATACATTTACATACGGTACTAAGAGAGTATGAGAGATTGAGTATGTCTGTAGTTGGTACGTGTAGTTGATATGGACTGCTTCTCATGGAGGATTTAGTAAGGTAAGATTTCATGCTCATTGACTACTTTGGCAGTAAATACATTGTCTGGTGTCTCGGGTGTGGTCCCAAGAGTGAAATAATATGCATGTCCCAGGAGTGAAATAATTAGGCTATCAGTAAGGAGTATACGTTTCATCTGTTCTTATTTCCGGTGAAAGAAGTCTTGCTCATGATGGGTTTTTTTGTGACATCACAATGGATATTTACCCATTTTATATTTTGACCAGTTTATGTCACCGGATCTCATGTCTACTTACACTCCAAATGGTCTCAGAGGGTGAAAGTAAATTATTTTTAATAAATTCAACTGATAGGTATTATATTTATATGAAAGGTCAAAGGAGCCTCTGAAATTCTTTAACCTCTGTTCCATAGAAAATCTAGACTTGCTTTTGTCCATGAAAGATATTTAGAATAGGAGTATTTGGTCTGTGACACCGACTAAGAAATAATGTACAGGCCCTCATAGTACTAAGGAGGACTGCTACTAAGTTTCTCTAGAGACAGTATTATCTGCAGGCACAAGCCTTATGGTATAATAATAGCTGAATAATTGTCCTAAGATAATTTTAATAATTAGATTTTAAATTGTTTATGTGTTACCGGTAAAGCCACCTTCAAGTATAAAATGCAAATATTTTAAAGATAGCAAATTTGATGATATTAATAAAAATGATTACCTCTGGTAATTTGCAGCTGGAGTCATAAAGCAGTATTATCTTTTTATTTGTATTTGTATTCAATATTTTGGTTGATCTGTCTTACACAATACAAAGTTCAGGTTAGATGATGTGTAACAAAGTCTAGCTAGCTTAGGTACACAGAACAATATAGTAGTCTGTGGCTTGACATGGGACATGTGGGGTGGGGGGTGGCAGCTGACCCCCCACCCCCACTATCCCCCAAACTATGTTGTTTCATTATTTCTCTCATAAATCACGTTCACTTTGTAATTTTTATTCAACTGCCTCCCTATGATAAAAATAGTTAGCTACAGCCCTGAAATATAGTTAATGTCATTTTTTATGTGTACATTTTCATAGACTAAACATGTGAGTAACCCAAATATTTCAGTATTTCTCATTGCCTATCTGTAACCAAATACAATTAATCCATTAGGATGACATGGTCATGTGAATGTTAGTTAACATTGTAGTGGTGGTAAAGGCAGTGTGGGTTGCATTTTCCTCAGGGAGTTGAAAAGGAATACTGAGTGCACACTGATCCATTGACTGGGGATAATAATGTGGCATTTCGGGCATGCCTTAGGGGATGGATTTTGGTGCATTTTAAGTACGGTAGCCATTATTGTTATTGTTGTTATTATTACATGTATTATTATTGTTATTATTATTATTATGTTATTTTTTAATTTAAATTATATATTTTTTTTATCATTATTACAGTGCCCCATCGATATAACATGGTCCGATGCACTGCGGATTCGGATATTACGCGGAATCAGACATGGATCCCATTTTTATTTTCATTATTTCCCTGTGATATCGTAGAAGGCGGGTACTATAACGCAGGGGGTATGTCATGGACCCCAACTCCAGCGTTATATCGAGGGGACACTGTATATATATATATTTTATTATTATATTTTCCCACAATTGAGTTTAAAGAGTTTGCAAAATATTTCAATGTTGCTCAATCATTGTCTATCTAACAAAGTACAAATAATCCCACAGTTATTCGCCACATTGTTCTAAAGCAATTATTCTCCTAACTAACTACAGAACACATTAAGTGTAACAATGTCACAGTAACTCTCTCTATCTCTCATTTCATTGTGGTACTTTCCCAGAGCAGTTATTCAGGAAATGTTTACATTTAGTCAGCGAATGTTCCGAAGAATGCAGACAGCGATACACACCCAATCTTCAACAGGTGCCCTTTACTTTGTATTCTCGGTGTCCAGTTTAGCGTGCAGTGACCAGTGGTCATCATAAGAATGACCGTAGCTGTCCGCCCGTCTATGTGGGATTACGGCGGGGATATTGAGGGGATTATGGGGGATGTTGGAGAGGATTACATGAAGGCTGGCTAGATGTATGAAGAGCTCACCAGACTGACCTTCATATGACATGTACTCTACATTTGTGTCTTTGTTTTCATTGTTTGTCTTTGTTGTTCTTTGGTTATATTGAAAAGTATGGAATTTAATAGTGTTTGTTTATGATTTTTGGTTGGCAATTTCCTTTTTATTTTTGTTGGTGGTGAAATATTGTATATATGTTTTGTTGTGCTGTGACAAAATTGTTACAATTCACTAAAACTCAGGGTATTTATTTTCAAAACTTATAATTAACCCTCTCCCTGCTGGATTAGGCACAGACATCTTCAGTTGCCATCCAGCATGGAGACATATGCTAACGGCCTAGGGTAGGAAATAATGACCTAAACTGAATATGTGAAAGAATCTTGAAAGCAGCTCTAAACCCCAATTTAAGAACAAAAGATATATTAATGACAAAATAAAATTACCAGGGGATCTATAGCCTAAGAAAATACATAGCATGTGCTATAGGTATCCTAAGATTGTTGTACGATCGTAATAACATTTAAAAAATAAGGCCCTTGGTCTTGTGGATGAGTCGCTTTACTTATAGCATAGGTACAATTATCTAGATATCAAATTCTGACTCACTCACAAGGCTTAAAGTCTATGAGACGTGATACATCAAGAGCAAGTCCAATGACACTAGAATCATTTACTGATGTCAGGAACTTTATGTTTTATTTATGACCCCTTGCTGACCTTCTGTATTGCTCTGCAGGTGGACAGGCCGTATCTTCTGGAAGGGCTACCACCACACCCTGGATGAAGCGGATGTCTACGATGTGCTGCCTCAAGATTCCACTGTCAAACTGTCAAACAACCTCGGCAGGTAGGCCACCACAACCTCCACCATCAAACAATCTCATTTATGATATTCATTAATCGGCTGTACTTCTGAACTTTGATGTAACTTTCCAGTGCAGTATTATACTCACTTAACCCTCTCCCTGCTGAATTATCCACAAACACAGCAGGGAGAGAGTTAATGGAACATTCTCAACTACAAGGTAGAACCAAGAAATAACAACAAACATTGATGTTTATTTATAACAGAAATGCCTATATTGTTTTCTTTAAATGCGGCTGGTTGACCTATATGACAGACAAAGAGATTTCTATCTGGGACTACTTATGCTTGATTTTTCCACCCAAAAGTTGTTATTTACTGATGTACCTATTCCCCATTACTCAATAGTTCACACAAATTTCAAATTTTAGATGAATTAAGGCTATGGACTAATAATTATCTTGTCTTTGATGCATCACCTGACATGTGAAGCAATCATAGTTCTTTCATCGTACCGCTTGAGAATTATGTCCCCTTACATTAATATAAATGAAGCAAAAAGGCTGCACATTTGACTCTCTTGAAGCAAATGACTTCTGAAATGTTTTGTAGAGGGTGAAAATGTATGCTAAATTATCAAATTGTGCAATCAGAAACAATGAGTGTACAGTAAATGCGCATAATGCTCACGAGTAATAGTATATTACAAAGTTGGAACACTAACAAGATTAGAATACTCAATCATATATTATGCATTATAGTTTGTATTGTGTCTTATAAGTGGAGCGTCTTATACAAGTATTTATGACTTACTCATTGCAGTGCTATGTAATATCGTTACAAGTGTAGTAGAGGTATTGATGTTGCTGCAAGGAGGAGTCACAACTTACATATTCCTCACAGTACCATGTACTATTGATACAAGTGTTAAGGAGGCATTAGTATTGCTGCAGGGACAGTGTTCGAAATCACTGCTGGAAACCTACAGGCCCGAATAGTGATACAAATAACAAATATTTTAAAAAACCACATGAATTTCTACTGGCCCTTAGGACACCTTTAGCATTGGGAGAATTGGCCGGGCCAGCGGACCAACGGTAATTTCGAACACTGTGCAGGGAGGAATCATAACTTACATACTCCTCGCAGTGCCATGTACTATTGATACAAGTGTAAAGGACGTATTGGTGTTGCTGCAGGGAGGAGTCATAACTTACATACTCCTCGCAGTGCCATGTACTATTGATACAAGTGTAAAGGACGTAATGATGTTGGTGCAGGGAGGAGTCATAACTTACATACTCCTCCTCGCAGTGTCATGTACTATTGATACAAGTGTAAAGGACGTATTGATGTTGCTGCAGGGAGTGGGAGAAGGAGTTGTACCACTGGAAGACTGGAGGACAACCCAGTCTGCTGAGTGCCGTGTGGAGATGTTACAGACCGCAGATCCTGGCATTCTCTCTCCTCGTCCTGGTCGAGGTGGGTCTTCATTTCCCGGACAGTCGTCACTGTCCTCAGTCATCTGGCTATATATTGTATTGAGACACTAATACAAACAAAGATTAGGCATCTCCATACTAGTTGGTGCTATCTCTGGTTGCTTGCAGTTGATTTTAGGCTAATCAGACTAGTTACCATTATACATCATGGCATCAAGAGCTCAGAGCATGCCCCTTTAGTGGGTTGTTTGCGCTATAGAGGAACCCTTTTATTATTATTATTAATATAATACCTTCACATTTGACTCTATAAATGACTATAAATTACCTCTAAAATTCATTGTAGAAGGTAAAAAAGTATACTAAATCTTCATATTGTGCAATTTGAGTCATTATTTTGTTTAGAGGATCATTTTGTTTTCCTAATTTGTAAGCCTATAGGGAAAAGCCTGGACATTCTCAGGAAAGGTATTGTTAACCCAAGGATGATATATGCAATGTGACAGTATAGACAATATTTCATATGATTGTGCCAGAAAGGTTACTTCCACGAACATTGATGCCAATTCACTGGTATAGGTTCTTGGAACCTTTGGCTTCAATGCCACGATGATTTACCACTATGAATCAGCAAACTAGTCCTCTAGTACAGATAGCACATGATATCATGATTGTGCCAGAAAGGTAACTTCCGCGACCATTGGTGCCAATTCACTGGGGTATGTTCTTGGAACATTTGGCTTGGTTGTTGCAATAATGTCACTAGTCTATGATTCCACATTCTTATCCTCTAGAACAAACAGCACATCATATCATGATAGTGACAGAAAGGTAACTTCCACATTGATGCCTGGTAACTGAAGTAGATACTTGGGACCTTTAGCTTCAATGTCATGATGATGCACCACAATGAATCGGCAAACTAATCCTCTAGTACAGATAGCACATCATATCATGATTGTGGGATGTCCTGGAACATTTAGCTCGCATGTCCTGAAGAATTACCACTGCAATACAACCATCTAACCTCCTTTGAGGGGCGGGATGTAGCGCAGTGGTAGAACGTTGGGCTTCAGGTACCGAGTTTAAATCCCGCGCCTGGGGGCCTGGCTTCAATGTTCGCAGAAGTTACATTTCTGATGCGATATTGATAGGATGCACTGTCTGTAGTGCCAGTTATCATCTTTGATCTGTCAGTACCAGCCAGTGCTCGCAGGTTTACTGCAACATTCAGCGCTATGGATGTTGCAGGTTTCCTCCTGCCCTAAACTGACAAGTCATGATGTTAGTGAAATATTCTAGAAAGCGACTATAAACCCCATTACAAAAAAAAAGTATGAAATAAATTATTTTAGCTGGGTTTTTTCTTTCTTTTTGTGCTCAAATTGTGGATAGGAGATTTTTTAAAGATTATTTATGTTAATATCAAGTTCTGTCAGTTTACAATAGAAAATCTGCAATTGTTATAAAGGCAGGTGGATTTGTTTTTTTATGATATTTTCCAAGATAATTCGGCAATTGTATACCGGTGTATATATAAGAGACTATTGGAAGGAAACAAACAACAACTACTGTATGTGTCCTGGCAAGACATAGACAAACAGATGATAAAACTAGTCTATGTGTACAGATGGTTTATACCTGCTCTTTGTTAAGTATCTCCTAATCTCATCTTTCGCTGGATCCAAAAGATATTTGTAGAGGTACATTGTGCCACCTGAAGTCAACAGGACAAACTTATCCATGTAAAAGAACTGGGCTTGTTTGATTTCCTTGGAAAATGCTACGTTTGTTTTTCTGTCCAGGGTCGTCTGTTCTTTGCTGTTGTTGTTTGCGACGGTTTCGAATGTCATGATGGGCTCGCTCGACCCTTTGACCCAGATTGCTGCTGTTCTGTCATCGGATGCCGTGATCACCATGCTGTTGTTGCGCGCCCACGAGACACTGTTGACGTTGCCGTTGTGACCAACGTACACCCGGCTTATTTTCTGAGATAGCGGGACTTTAAATAAGGCCGCGGTTTTATTGCCCAACGCGCAAGCAATGCTCTGACCGTCATCCGAGAACACGACTCGGTTCACGGTCGTCGGTTTTTCCGCGACGTTGATCATGTCTTGGAATTCAGAAGGAGGCTCACTGTCCATAGGGTATTCCGTGTCAAACATATTACTGTTCGATGAACTTTTTTTCACAGTTTGCATTGATTTAGGTTTGTTGATTTTCGGTTTGAACATTGTGATTTGGGGGGATTGCGAATATCCAGAAGACCGTACCTTTGGCTTGAAAGTCAATGGCTGATTCATGGGGTCGATCTTTTTCCTTTTGTCATAACCGGGAGTTTTTATGGGTTTCGACTTTGCTGGTTCCGGCGAGGTTTGAGGAAGCATTTCTGACCTTAGCGGAGATTTCTCGCACAATGGCGTCACTGCAATCATACTTAGATCACACGCACCATCATCATCAGTCCTTAGGACATCAACTCCTGACATCACATAAGTGACATCAAGGTCAGTCTCACGTTGATTTAATGCTTGCGATTCAGACAAACCAAATTGCACGACGTTAAATTCGTTGTTGAACATCGTGCCAAGCAATGCCCATAGAACCGTGGTCCCAGGGCTTTGTCTTACGGAGGCCAGTTCTGTAGTGTTAATTGTGTACATTGGTATATCGGCAAGGTGGCTTGGCATTGGTTCATGTAAATCAATGAAGCCGATCGGCTCCAAAGTCTTAGCATTGAATTGCAAGATGGCACCTGTCGTGGAAACGACCAAAACCGGCGAACCGCCTTCAAGAATGTCATTTGCTGCAGATTTCGCAAACTGGGGAGCAATGTCGCTTTTATCGTCTTTGACCGGAGCCGAACAAAACGTGAGATTAATTACAGCTTGACCTTGCTGAGAAATGCTTTCAGGTTCAACAGCGTCTTTCTCTGGTTTCTTCCAAGTACCTCTTTTAGTCGTTATTGTAACGGTTCCAATTTTAGTTTTTGCATTTTTCAAGCTGGATTGTCGGTCTCGTTGCTTAGCAACAGCCTTCGTGACATCGACTTGGTACAGTTCTCGGAAACTATTTCCATCAGTGAGGTCGTAGGTTCGGACGATCCCGTCAGTCGATCCAACAGACATATGCGGGTCAAGCCAGCTCATAGCAAGACTTATCAACGAAGATGAGGTGATGATTGCGGACTCGTATACTATCGTCAGCGCCTGAATGTCCCATACCTTGAACGTCCTATCGTCTGAAATCGTGACCAAAGTCGCGGAATAATGCGGACAGAATTCCGCCTTGGTCACACGCGCACTATGTCCGTCCAACTCCGCAATGACGGACTGACAGCTGGACTTAAGAACGAAAACTTTGGAGTCGACACAAGCAGCGACCACACTGTCATCTTTATTGAAGCAGCAGTGAGTTACCTCCCCTAAAGTGGTCCCTATGATTTGGCCAGTCACTCTATCTCCTTTTGCAAATCGTTCTCTCGCTTTCTGTAGATTCCATACAATGACATAGTCGGTAGCAGCCGAGCAGAGCAGTTTGGGGTTTGCCGTGCATCCAAAGCAGAGAGAACTGATCGGTTTTCTATGTCCCGTTAGCGTTAGTGGAGAGGATTTAACATTTTGGAAACTCCAAACACCGATGTCCGTCGGTGTCGACGGGATTGCAAAGAAGACGCCGTCGTTTATCGGCTCTACTCCACATTGGTTGTGCCTCGTGGGTAGACATAAACAGTGGATTGGTGAAGACATTGAAACTTGGTTGTCAGTCTATATTTTCATCATAAACCAGGGAGAAAAACATGCTTTTTCGTTCTTCAGTGGTTGCGTACCACGCTTCTTCGTTACTGTGTAAACAGCGCCCTCTGAAGAAATAATGAGAGTTACTTCCCTTAGACCATAAAGTTTTTATTTAGAGCGCTCTTTGGAATCAAAATGATAAAATAATATGAAATAACAAATTTCTTACAAATGTTCACTACTCATTGTCATTTTGAATGCAAAACATACACATGTCAATTTAGTTTAATGTTTACTGTTTCATGACCATAATGACTAAAAACTAGACAGAAAGTCAACAATTGCACGTCAAATGTAGATCTAGTAGGCTACCAAAGAGCGCTCTAAATAAAAAACACTAGCTTTATAACTTATACATGTACTAAATACTGTTTGCTCTTCGAGTTTTAAATAATGCATACTTTGAAGTGATTAGATATAGTCCACGATTATCTCGTACAGAGATTTTTAAAGCAAGTCTGAGAGAGGGTGGATACTCTAAAAGTAAAAAAAAGGAAAACTTTTTTTGTGTGTATTTTTAAGGTAAGTGCCAGGTGAATTTTAATGGGATACGCTAACCCCTGAACCTTTTATTTTTTAATATGTATGGATACGTTCTTCTTATAGGGTTACCGGCATGACAATGTACTTGTACTATAGTTACAGTAGCTTTGCCCTTTAGCCTACTACAGTATCTAGTTCTGTATACAGTCACTATACATGTACATTTGACATCATCAAATAATGTGCCCTCCGTGAATCGAGTTGCATTCATACTCAACTTAACACATCTCCAGCTATACGCGTCTGTTTAATTATCCATGAGAAAGAAATAATAAACCCTCTCTCTGCTGGATTGTGCACATACATCTCCGTTTGACTGCAGCAGGAAGAGGGTTACTTAACCTTAAAGGGGAAACTTCATACTTGCATAGGGAAAAATGGTCACTATCGGGGTTATTACATATTCTGAAAGAACAATCTTTCCCCGACA
>JAUTBQ010189580.1:0-10407 GCA_032361185.1 Lepetodrilus ovalis | reverse complement strand
TTGTAATGGGGTTTATAGTCGCTTTCTAGAATCTTTCACTAACATCACGACTTGTCAGTTTAGGGCAGGAGGCAACCCACAACATCCGTAGTGCTGAGTGTTGCAGTAAACCTGCGAGTACAGGCTGGTACTGACAGACCAAAGATGATAACTGTAGTGTCACTCTACAGACAGTGCAGTGGTGGTGGTGGTGGTTGATGATGATGGTGATGATGATGGTGATGATGATGGTGGTGATGATGGTGATGATGATGGTGATGATGGTGGTGATGACCTGTAAGCTCTGATTGGTATTGATGAACCAAGGATAACTGTAGATATGTCATAACATGATAACCACATCAGGCCCCAAGTATACAAAAAACGATAATGCCGAGTACATATTAACTCAAGGGTTTGCGTATTTGAAATCACTCAAAAGTTTAATTATCTCAGGGGCAGTAATGTAACCACTCTGAACAGGAATTCCAGGCTCCCATTTCAGATTGATTTCCTAACTTTATGATCCAGTTTATCACCTCGTAAAATGCCCTAACTAGTTAGGACACCATCGTGAATTGGGGACCAGCTACCCAGAGTGTTCAAATTCCTATATAATTCCAAAAAAATATATGATCAAGTTTATAAAATAAATCAAAACACGCAACTAATTATTACCTCGTATTTTGGGTAGTTTGCTGGATCAATCTCCACTGCATTCATGTCAGGCAACTTAAGAAACTTTTTCACAGACACTGTAAATAGATACAATATCCTTATGAACTACTTCCAAGAGCTGTCACTTTATTATAGTAATCTAAGTACTCCTGTGACAACTGGCTAGTTATTACAGAAATAATATTTTTTTTAACTACATTTGTCATGTTTTTATTCATAAAGAATATGGTTTTAACCAGTATGAATTAATGAATGAATTTGTGCTTTATGTCGCAGTGGGAATATCTCACCGATAGGCCAGTAAAAGGTTCTGTTTGAAAGTTCCATTTACCCTTGTCTTTGCTGGTGAAATCGTCTATGAACTCTCCTGTCTCTCTGTTTCTCAAGACAAGTCGTCGTCCATCAGTTAACAACTCCCTCTGGTCGATCATAAAAAATCCTGATCCGTTCGTTAGCGTCTGTTGACAGAGATAATATAATAACGTAACATATCTCATTTTTATTTATTTGATAAAAAAAAAATTCCCCTTAATATTTGTTTTGGGTCTCTCTATTAGTGTGCGAAGTTTCAAATATGGAAATAAAAGATTGGTTGAATTTGTAGGCTATGCTGCTAGATTAAGAATGCAATTTGAACAATTATATTGTTATAAATTTATTAAATACAATTAAATATATATTTAGCACATTGAATAGGGGTCAGACATGGATCCCATTTGTATTTTCGTAATTTCCCTGTAATATCACATAAAGCGGGGGTATGTCATGGACCCCAACTTCCGTGTTATATCGAGGGGATACTGTACAAGTACTACAGTCCAGTTTTTCTTACCAGGTTGATGACATATGACAAGCATAGGTCATTGATGGTGATGTTTCTTGGTATCGTCAGTAGGTCAAATCTGTGGTTTATCTGTTCTCTGATATCTCTGTGTATCTGCACATAGCAAAGTATGAAATTGTGTTAAATAAGTTGAAAATGTGGCATGAACCACTCATACTTATTCTCTTATTTTATTATTATTTTTTTTTAAATGGTTTGTTGATTGTTATACCGATATATATTTATTTAAATTATTCAAATATATTATGGGGTTCTAACCAGATTTTAAGGGTATGTTTAATTTGGCATTGAGTCGTAGCGTTAGTGTCGGGTTTTCAAATAATACATCAAGAACACAACACGCGAGTCTGTAAAGTAGATCAAGAACACTCTCCAAATTCACAAGAGTGGGTTGATCACTGGACGACTGTGCCGGGTAATACGGTTTCGTATGTTGTTACATTTTTAGCTATTATAAGCTGCAACATCGTTGACAGTATTGAAAGTATATGTACCTACTTTTATCGAGCAAATACGTACCTTGATAAGGATAATGTTTCAGTATATGGTATGTAACAGCCAATCAGCACTGCATTTACGGATCTAAATACTAGTAATTAATTCAACCACTTTGGCAGGAGACGATATTTCAGCAGGTAAAGGTAAACACTTGTGCTCTGTTCTTGTAATTTGTTTACATCTTGAGAGTTGCTAACTCGACACTAGTGACTCCAAATCAAACACACCCTCAGTTTATGGAAGAAAGACACCTGCTAAACCCATAGCACCGAGTGTTGCAGTGACCCTGTGAGCATTGGATATCATGACAACTGCATTGCCATTGTACAGGCAGTGCATCCTGCATGATCATGCAAGAACGGTAACTCTTGCAAACATTGTTGCTAGGCTCCTGGGATGGGATATTAACCCGGGAACTTTGGTGCCTAAGTCCAACATTCTGACATTGCGCTGCCTACCCAGCCCCAGAAAATAAATAATAAAGATGCCGGTACCTGAAGACGAATGTCTATGGCATGTTGCACCCATTCCTTGCAGTATGGAATGTCATAACGTTTCTCGGTCTTGGCCACAGCTGTCAAACATAAAGAAAAATTAATAAAAACTTATTCAAGTTTTAAGCTCATTACAATTTTCAATACCTATCTCCCAGTAGAGTTGGAGGCGGCGATAACAATTCATTGCTTTCTAATTTCCATTGTTGTCAGTCAGAGAACATAATGGGCGTAATAATAATAATAATAAAAATTAGTCAGAGAATGTAATGGCATAATAATAATAATAATAATAATAATAATAATAATAATAATAATAATCAGTCATAGAACATAATGGCATAATACTACTACTACTACTACTACTACTACTACTACTACTACTACTACTACTACTACTACATAATAAATAATAATAATAATAATAATAATAATAATAATAATAATAATAATGTGCCATTTATATTTCCTGAAATTCATGCTCGAAAATGTGCTCATAGTACTACATTATCTACAGGGGGCGGATCCAGGAATTTGCTATAGCAGGGGCCGACGCTTCAGTTCGACAAGCGTAGTGAAAACTTGAATGCATAGAATCACAGATTTCAATGAGCATGTATCACTATAGGCTATTTGTGTAATAAATGCAAAATACATTCATTATCAATGTAATTTTTCCTTCTATTTATTAAAAAGAAAGAAGATCCCTTATTCTTATGGGTGGTGTGAGCCCTGTGTATCTTTCCTTGAATCCGCCCCTGTTCTCCCCGGTCAATGGATCAGTGTGCTCTTGTTTTCGTTCTCAACTCCCTGGGGAGTATCCAACTCAAGTGTACCTTCTCGGTGTGCTTCAATATTCGCTCTGATTTCCTTCTTCCTCTGCGAGTCTGAAGTGCTGGTCGATATCGCTGGATATTTCTCAAGTTCATGGTTGCACTCGCGAATCAACTGATAGATCCAGTTCTGTAGGTTACAAAAGATTCTAACATGAATAGGATTTTTTTTCTTTTTAAATATTTCTTTAAATAATTAGACTCTATTAGTAATTCTATTTAGGTCAAACAGCTGCTACTATATTTTTGGACAATTAAAACAAGATAATACTGGACAAAAGAAATATAATGCACATCTGTTTTCCCGATGTACCACTAAATGCCCTCGTCTATGGATAAGTGCACTTTCACTTGGCATTCTCAACCCCCTGGGGAGGATACAAGAGACAACTTACCACGCGATCCACGACAGCCTTGCACTGCCTGTACTTGTACGCCAACATGAAGAATGTACAGAAGTACGAGCATACGGCCATCGGCTCAGCCTGGAATAAAGTTAATAATAATAATAATAATAATAACAGTAATAATAATAATACTAATACTAATAATAACAATAATATTTTGTTAATGGGCTTTCTAGAATGTTTCACTAACATCACGACTTGTCAGTTTAGGGCAGGAGGAAACCCGCAACATCTGTAGCACTGAATGTTGCAGTAAACATGCGAGCACTGTAGTGCCACTCTACAGACAGTGCATCCTACCAGAAATGTAAATTCTGTGAAATTGATGCCGAACCCCCGTGGGGTGGGATTTGAACTCGGTACCTTTTGCTCCGAAGTCCAACGTTCTACCACTGCGCTAAATAACAATAATAATAATACATGTAATAATAATAATAATTATATGTAATAATAATAGCAATAATAATAATAATAATAATAATAATAACAATAATAATAATAATAATAATAATAATAATAAATCATAATAACAATAGTAACACTAACAATAATAATAATACTACTACTAATAATAATAATTAATATTGCACTAGACTCAATGCACACTTGGTGCATGCTCAAAGTGCTACACTATTACTACCCCCGTCGTTCGATCAATGTGGACTCATTATACCTTCTCAACTCCCTGGGGAGTATACAACCTAAACCGTCATTTCATGCACTAGAAGGTTAATGTTCACAATTCCATCTCACCCTACCGGGAACCCATTAACAGCTGGGTTGACTGGAGTGGTGTGCCTCTAAGAACTTTGCTCAAGGATGCTACACGATGGCATGAGCTAGGCTCGAACCCGGGACCTCTAGATTATCAGGTAAACATGTTACCTCTAGACCACCATGTTCAAAGTTATCATTCTCAAAACATTACCCACATAATGTGCCTTGTGCAACCGTATTCGACATATTATACACCCTCCAATAAATACCCCCTTTAACTATTTTGAAAAATTACAATATATCATACCTAATAATGGCCTTGGATAAAACATGAAAAAAAGTTTTGAATGTTCACAGGCAAATGTCTAACTGTTGTTTCATCATCTAAAATCATGGATTGTAAATTGAGAAAAGATGGATGGTCAATTTCTGATTATGATGTCAACATAATTTTTTTTTTATCAAATTGGTATTTCCTAAGGTTAGCTTGCAAGTCTTATACAATTTCAGCCAAAACTGTATTGTGTGATAGTCACTAACCTCAACAAGATCTTCAGAGTCGAATGGAGTCTCAAATCTGAACATTGTCTCTCCAGCTCTTAAGGCCATGTTTATTGTCCATCTGAAAGATTTAATTTTTTTATAATTTGTCACATATTAGTGAAACATTAATGAAATGATGTGAAGCAATAAATAACAGAATTAATGGGGGGTTTTTAATCAGGGAATTTAAATATTAACTTTCTAAACTATTTGACTGAAGGTATGGTATGTTTAGGGAAAGAGCAAACCTGCAACAATTGTAGCACTGAATGTTGCAGTAAACCTGTGAGCATCGGCTGGTACTGACATACCAAGGATGTAATGATAACTGTAGTGCCACTCTACAGACAGTGCATCCTATCAACACAGGGATCAAAAGTAACTTTAAAACTTACTAGTCCTAATAGTTTACAAATAACAAAAGACATGAATTTCTACTAGTCCTTAGGATAACTTTAGCATTGGGAGAAATCGCCTGGGCTAGCGGACTAGTGTTAATTTTGATCGCTGTCAATATCGCGTCAGAAATGTAACTTCCGTGAACATTGATGCCGAGCCCCCCGGGAGGTAGGATTTGAACTGTCCAACATTCTACCACTGTGCTACATCCCTCCCCTGTATCATGGTTTGTAAGGCATTCCATAAAAGGTCAGTAGGGGGCCTAATCTCAAAACGTTCTTACAATCTTTTTTTTTTATTCTAAAAACCTGGATGTGCTTAACATATGTTAATAGGCTACTAGATGAGTCTTCACGACTGTCGTACAATTGTAAGAATGTTTTGAGTATATAATCATTTTAGTCGATAAATTTAGGTGTTTGGATTATTAGAGGGGTCAAATTAATAGGTGAAATATGGTATAATTAAAGCATTTTTTCATACCTGTCATTAAGCAGCAGATCAGTTGTGAAAGTATTTGGCATGAAGGAATTTATGAGAATACACAACACACGACTGTCTACCAGGTCATCAATATTCTGCAAAAAGAAATCAACAGATTGTGTACGATACTCTTTCAATATGAGAAGTTAAACAACAAAGTATTTTACAAAATTCTCACATATAATATTTAAATCATGTCGCTGATACTCTGCAAAAGATTAACAGATTATGGATGATACCATTTCAATATGTGAAGTTAAACGACAAAGTATTGTACAAAATGCTCTCATAGTAATACAAATATATAGAAAAATATCTATTTGTTTTGAAATAATTTGAGGTCCAATTGATTCTGAAATTTTGAAAGTTTCTACATCCCACTTAATGGTACTGTAGCATGGCAAAATTGAAATTTGAACCCAATATTTGTACATTTAGTTATACGGACTAACCACAGAACACCCCAGACACATTCAGTAAAATTGTTTTACTTACATAGCAGCAGAGACTTCCGCCTTCTTTGGTTTTCTGTCAAATGAAAAGCGAACGGTTTGCATTTATGGTAGATAATATTTGTAATACAAATTTAATAATTAATCTTTAACTTTGTTATTCCTAATATTAAAAATATACAATCATGATTTGTTAACATAATTTTATTTTATTATTTTTTTTGTCTCGCATAAAATAGAATGTAAATATGAAAAACTATGAAAAGATGGAAAACCAATGGGGAAATGGGGAAAATGTAGCTTGTTTTCCAATATACGATACTTGTGAAGATAAATATTCTTATTTTCAGGTAAAATATGTTTGGCCATGAAATGTGTTAAATAATTTAATCAATTTTGTAAGCCTAGTACTAAAACGCTATAAAATAATAATAATATAATCATAACAATAATAATAATAATAATAATAATAATAATAATTCAAATAATTAAAAACTTAAATAATCAAATTGGATATTTGACATTTGCTAAGTTCCAATTAATATTCTCACTATATATATACCTTCAGTTGAGAGTTAACTAGTTCTAGAATACATCGATCAGGGTTTGGATATCTGCCTGCAGTCCTTTTCCTCTTGAAATTCTTCATGAAATCAGAATTAGGGAATTTCACCCATGCTTCTTCGGGCTCATCTGGCTAATAATTAAACAGGTGAGAAGAAAAGATGAATGCATTTTCAATGTATTGAACAACCAGAGCAAAATATAACCTATACTGAAATACATAATGATTTTGACTAAAGATATGATACAGGGCTCCAGACTAACATTTTGAGTTACTTGCCTGCAGGGCTAGTCAGGGCAAGTTGTAAAGGCACCAAAGTATCTATATGTTAAAAAATAAGTTGCCCCCCGAGCAATTTAACTTGCCCCTGTACATCGGGCATACCTTAGTCCAGAGCCCTGTGATATACAGTGTCCCCTCGATATAACGCTAAAGTTGGGGTCCATGACATGTTTAGTACTCGCCTTATATGATATTACAGGGAAATAACGAAAATAAAAATAGGATCCACGTCTGACCCCGCCTTATATCCGAATCCGCAGTGTATCGGACTGTGTTATATCGAGGGTGCACTGTAATACTAATGGACTGCATCTAAATTTCTAGAAAGTGTGCTTATACACCATTACCCTAGTCAATGGATCAGCTTGATCTCAGTTTCCTCCAACACCGGATCAATACACTAATTTTTGCTAACAAATGGAAATTTAACTTTCTTTGAACAATTATTGGCAAACCTCATCAACTTTTTCCACAATCACTGAAGCAGAGCCAAAACCTGACAAAAGTGATTTCTTCGACTTAGTTTTTTTCTTCTTCTTTGGTGGTGGATCAGGAGTCCACTATTAAAATACATAAATATATAAATATACATTTTCAATTGTTATTCCATTGTCTAATTTACTTCAACTCAATGTAAACAATTGTTCTATTAATTAAAATAAATAAATATATAAATATATATTTTCAGTTGTTATTCCATTCTCTAATTTACTTCATCTCAATGTAAACAATTGTTCAAACTCGGAACTTTCAAATACATGTACATGTATGTGTATATTAAACATTCGCAAAATAAACGATTCTATGAATTGAGTTCTGGGGGTCATGACCTGGAGGTTATACTGACCTTGAAGGGCACTTGGGTGAGGATATCGCGATCTTCGTGTTGTAAATATTCAGCTCGTTCCCACACAAACCAAATATCATGACTCACCAGACGCCACAGGAGATCAAACACCTGAAATGTTGTCATCGAAGTAAAGAACATATCATGTAAAAATAAATTTAAATTGAATATATATCATGTAAAATTGAACATATCAATTTGAAAATGATATTTTCAGAACACATTCATTGAAATGAAGAATGGCCAAGTGTTGTAATAGAATATATCATCGAAAATTTAACATATTGATCTTAAAAGAATTAATATTTTAGGAATATAATGGTGTACTAGTATACTGTAAATGTCAAATAAAACATGAATAATTTGAACATGTGGAATAAGTATATCTACCTTTTAGCATTAAAATGGAGTGTTAGAAATAAAGAAAACAATCATTCTACATAGGCCCAGTGTTAATGGTTGTCAAATATGTAATTTACAGGAGGTCCACCAGATAACTTTAACATTGCAGATTTCCAAATGACCACAGGACCCCTTTAAATTTGAACACTGTGTACGTAAAAAAAAAAAGAAAAAAGAATAATAAAATTAAAACAGTTGCAAACACTACGACTCACATGATCAGCACTTCGCATGGCAAACATACGACAATCAACAAATGTGTCACACGGAATGACATTACACCTCTTGAGTTCATCCGTCATCCATTCTACTCTTGTCTGCTTCTGCTGCTGAGTCAATCTAAAGTAAATAAAACTAATTTTTAATGCAATCGCTTAATTCATCTTCTCAAACTTTGTGATACTAACAAGTTGTGATTTCAGTATAAATTTCATAGAACAGAACAGGGTATCCTTTCACTAAGCTCTCGTATCTACTAAGAGAACTGGTAGCACTCGCTTAGCAGTGTATTAGCTATCGGGAAAGCGAGCGCTACCAGTCTCTTAGTGGATAAGAGAGTTTCGTGAAAATGATACCCAGTCTCTTAGTAGATAAGAGAGTTTCGTGAAAGGATACCCATGCCGTGTTATATGTATGTGTGGGGGGAGGGGGGGGAGGGGGGCTAATGCGTAACCTCTACGAATTGGTGTTCAAACGGCAGTTTTAGCTCCGAAATCCGAAGATTTACCATTACACTTCCAGTAGGTCTATTTCTTGGTTATTGTTGTGTGCATGTCTTTATTTGTTAATTATAGTAGCGCGTTAAACGTATTTCTGTAAGAAACCACTTTCTGTACCCGTGTTCCTGAGGGTATCGTCTACGTAATAACATTGTTACAGCCTTCGTGATAAATACATGTCACTCCCAGGAGGAAATTTATGTAATAAACCATCGTTTTCAATCAAAACTTGGAGTTGTGAAATTTACTTCATGATCGCTTCCGTCACTTCATGAGTGTCACCATAGGGTTCCTCAAGTCGTAAATCGAATACATCCAAATGGATTTGGAGCATGCGCATAGGGAATGTGGGCGCATCATCTATCAATGGCCTTGATACTCACATTTGACAAAACACAGACAAAGAATATTGAATTTTATTCAACAATCATAGCAGCAAAAGTTCCCAAAAATATCCAAAAATCATTTGGCAAAGCAAAATCTCTTGTGATGCCTGGAATCGTGTTTATTTTTTGGTCGACGCCATCTGCGAATGAGACCCTACTACATATCATTGCATATGAACTGATGATACCACGTGATCTGGTGACGTCACACCTGTACATATTATGACTGAACACGTCGACGGCTATTAAAAACCCGAAACAACTTATAACAGCATATTCCATTTTTGTATGGCATCGTGGAAAACCGGCACTTTGATTTTGACATGCTGATGACATTTAAGGTTAAGAATGTTCCCAGTTCACGTGGGAAACGTGCAAAATATTACATGGCTGCCACGTGACGGTATTACGTGCACGGATAATCGCCGGTGACGTCGACTTCCCGCCAGCTTTCTAGCTGGTGCCTTTCGACAAAATTGATGATCATACGGTCCGTGGCGAAATAGTGCCAATGGCCGTATGGTACAAAATGCGAGTTTAATCATGTAGTGGAAATGTAGGGGGAGGCGATATGTTTCATGAAATGCTACTATGAAATATATATAACGTGGTCACTCATACAAATGCAAAATTATCCAAAGGCACTTCTCGAGTTGGCCGAAAATTTTCTGAATGACCAAAAACGCAATTCATGAGTATCCTTTGATATCAACCACTTAAAGGGGCAACTTCATACTTGCACGTATTTAATCATAATTTTTTAATATTTTTATTACTTTTCAATATAATGTTAGCAGTTAGGAAAAAAATATTTAAAAAATATACCATAAATATATAACGCTACTTTACCCATTTAAAACTATGGTGTTCCCCCATCTA
>JAUTBQ010189579.1:0-23397 GCA_032361185.1 Lepetodrilus ovalis | reverse complement strand
TTTGTAAGGTTAATACCTATATCTTGAAAGCTTTGTAAAAAATCTACCAAGCTTCCTGGTTTGTCTTCTGTTTTGGCAAGTATTGAAGTTTTATCATGGGAACTTTTTTGGTTTTTAAAATCACTAAGTATCAAAAACCTCGTCTGGTTTGCCAAGTTGTCCTCTATCTTTTCAAAATGTATCGGCAGTTTATAAAGCTTTGCAGCGATATGCGAACAGATAGCCGCCGAAGTTGGATCTTCTTTTGCCCTTCTTGCAGCTGCTGAAGTTGAACGGGTAGGTACAAACTCTACATCTTGCAAAAAATGCTCCTCTAAAAAAACTTTGCATTGGTTGTAGCCTTGAGGATGAGAATATATCCGTTTTACATCTTTTAAATCCTCAACAACTGTAGCAAAAGAGTGATGTATATCCATAAATGTTTCAGCCACAATCATCGAGTTATATTTGCTAAGACAATCTAAAGTTGCTCCTACTGCACCGTCCGTGTTGTTTTCGATAGGTACAACACCAAACTTTGCCTCTTTGTTATCAAGAACTTTAAAAACAGCCTCTATGGAACTAAGTGGTAGATAGTAACTCATGGCTCCAAACTTACTCTCTGCTGTCTGATGAGAGTAACTCCCCTCAGGTCCCAAATAAGCCACTTTCTCAGGAAGTTCCAAGTTTCGACTTACTGCAAATATCTCCATGTAGATGGCTTCTATCGCTTCATCATTTAGATGACCATCGTTCATATCACAAAGTCGTTGGATGATTTCCTTTTCTCTTTCAGGTCGGTAGATACTAGAGCCATCGTTTTTCTTTAGTTCTCCAACTTTTTGAACATACTCCATACGGGTATTTAAAAGTTTTAAAAGGTCATTGTCTAACTGGTTTATCTCTAGTCGCAACTCATCTAAATTCATGTGATGAACTCCTTTTCTAAAGCTATCATATCTTCAAAAGTCTCTCGTCTTCGTATCAACCTATCTTTACCGTTTTCTACAGCTACTTCTGCAACTTTTCCTCTAGTGTTGTAGTTGCTACTCATGGTAAATCCATAAGCCCCAGTCGCTTTGATAACTAGCAAATCGTTATGTTCAGTTGCGGGAAGTTCTATATCTTTAGCAAAGAAGTCACCACTTTCACAAACTGGACCTACTACATCGGTTTTACTATAATCGCTATCTTTACCTAAAACTTCTATCTCGTGGTAAGCATCATAAAGCGAAGGTCTTAAAAGGTCATTCATCGCTCCATCAACGATGACAAATCTTTTATCGCCATTTGTTTTTTCATAAAGCACTTTGGTTAAAAAGTAGCCACTCTCTCCCACAAGGTATCGTCCAGGCTCACACATGATAGTTACATCAAGATGCGTAAGCGTGGAAAATATCGCCTGAGCATAATCATAAGGCTCTATCAAAGTCTCATCCTTATACTGTATGCCAAGCCCTCCACCGATGTCAAAAAACTTGATATTTATATCTAACACTTTTAAGTTTCTTACCAAATCGGCTACTTTTTCACTAGACTCTCTTATGGGTTCAAGCTCAGTTAGTTGACTTCCTATATGAAAGTGTATCCCAACTGGGTCTAGAAACTCAGAGTTTTTAGATTTTATATACATCCGTTTTGCATCTTCTATATCTACTCCAAACTTGTTTGCACTTAGTCCCGTTGAGATATAAGGGTGAGTTTTTGGGTCGATGTTTGGGTTTACTCTGATACTGATACGAGCTACAGTGTTTAACTCTTTTGCTATCTCTTCAACCCTTAAAAGTTCTGCTTCACTCTCTAGGTTAATCATGAGTATATCTTTTTTTATGGCTTCTCTTATCTCGTCATCTTTTTTTCCAACTCCACTAAAGATAATCTTATAACTAGGAACTCCTGCTAAAAATGCACGGTTAACTTCACCGATACTCACACAATCACACCCTGCACCTAAGTCTGCTAGATGTTTGACAACGGAAAGGTTTGAGTTTGCTTTTACAGCATAACAGATGAGAGATTTTTTAGCACGAAATGCCTCTTTTAGAGAGTTGTATCTCCCTGTTATATGGTCAAAGTTATAGATATAAAGTGGTGTGTTGTAAGTCTCACTTAGAGCTTGAAAGTTTATCATAGAAAGTACCCTGTTTTTAAGCCGATAGTAGCAAAAAACCTCTTAAGGAATATCTCTTCGTGGCAAATCTCGTATCATATAGATAGGAGAGACAAATGAAGAGTTTTTATCTTTTGCATGGGCATGGGTATGTTTTGCTACCCTTAAAGATATATCTTTTGCTTCACTTTTCCATCGTGTGTGGCAGTTTGTGCAAGTGATAGAGAGTTGATTAAAAACTTTTTTTGCTTTTATCCAATCTTCTTTTTTTGCATGTTTGATGATAGCATCACTCATCTGGTGTAGTTCAAAGTCTGAGTTGTTTATATCTTTTTTAAATTCGCTATATTGAAACTTCTCCATGATAAGCCATGGTTTTTGAGGCTGTAGTTTTGCATGAGAAATCTCTTTTGAAGCTTCTTTTGTTAGGTTTATATCTTGAAGTTTTATAGCTTTTTGTAGTTTAGAAGTTGCACACTCTAAGCTTTGCATGTATCTTTTGTAAGTTGTACTATTATCTTCTGCAAAGCTATAGTTTAAAAATAGAGCGATTGTAACTATAGCTTTTAACAAAACTCTACTGGTTTATCCAGTTTAGTTTAGTTTTGTATATTCTATCTTTAGTTTCTCGTCCTTGAAGATAGATAAAACCATCATCATCTTGAAAAACAGGAATAGTCTGTACATAGTGAGATAGTGGACCGTTGTTAGGTGTACCTATAGATAATAGTTCTTGAACATCAACAGAGCCATTTTGTCTTTCTTTAAAACCAAAAACTCTAGCTCTTTTATCTCTTTTTTCACCTTCGGCAGCTGTATTCATAAGAAGTATATCTTCACCTGCACTATTTTTTACCCAAAGATGATACCAGTGTGAACCATTATCTAGTGTTGCCACAACTTCTCTATAGTTGTATGTTGGGTCATTTACTGGATATACGATATTGTCTGAACTAAGCTTTCTAGGTGTACTTTCTATATAAAGAGCATTTCTTTTCGCTGGAAAATAATCTTCTTCTGATTTGTAAACATAGTACTTTACACCAACTTTTGTTGTACCAGATGATAATCTTGGAGTGAGTTCGCCTTTGTTTGTATGGTCTGTTCGTTTGATTCTTGAAACTACTTGAGTTTCACTTTCAGAGTCAGTATTCCAGTAGATATAATCTTTGGTAAACCACATAGATAGTATACGGTAGTATTGTGCTCCGATAGCAAAAAGGTTAAAGCTTTTACCATGGTCTGTTGAGTAGTAAAGCCTTGCTTGATTATCAGCATCTCCAGTACCAATCCAGAGTGTACCAGTATAAGGATCTACAGTAACTACATGGATATGTAAAACAGAGTTTAAAGTATCATCACTTGCAGAGTCAAACTCTAAGATTTTTCTCCATTTTTTTAATCCTGTTGGGCTAACTTCTCCTCTATAGACTGCATGCATGTTTGAACTATTAATTGTGTATTCACCAGCATAAATATAGGCATTTTCCATATCATAAGCAAAGGCATGTCTTAACCCTTTATGCTCTGTTGCATGTCCTGAGCTACTATTTGTATCAGTTAAAATTTCTTGAAAAGTTGAAAATATTTTATTTGTCTGATATATTTTATTTTCAATTCTAAGATAGTGACTGTATGGAGTTTTTATAAGGTAGGGAGTATCTTCAGCTATAGGAAAATCACTCACTCTTTGTCGTGTTTTCATACCATCTGTAGATTTATATATACTAGGTCCAGATGTAAAGTAAAGTTGATTTCCTTCAGCAGTCAATAAATCACTAATATCTTGTGGTTTATCTTCTATGCTTAGGTTAGATAGGTTTGCCTTCCAACCTACTATCGTTACATAACAGTTGATGATTGCTGAACCATCTTTAGGTGTAGCTGTTACAATAGCTTGTGATGCACTACCGAGCTTATCTTCTTTGGCAAGTATATAGCCATCTTGATCAACGGTAACACTTGGGTTGTTTGAACTCCAAGTTACTTCTTTGTTTGGTATGTTGAGTTGTTCTTTAACTCTAAAGGTAAGTGATATATAACTATCTTGAGTTAATTGAATTAGCTTGTTTTGTATGTTTAGTTTATTTTTTCTTATTGTGTCGTTTATATCACTAATAATTGTAGAGTTTGACGAATTAGTATCAGATATATTTTTGTCTTTTATTGTAGTGTTTGATAAATTAATGATACTATTATTTTTATCAAAATTTGTTAAATTTACATCATTAGCAGTTGTTAAATTTGATAAGTTAGTATCAGATATATTTTTATCTTTTGTTTCAGTATTTGATAAATTAATAATGCTATTATTTTTATCGATAGTTGTTAGGTTTGTATCTTTAATAATTGTAGAATTAAAATCAGGTATATTGGTGTTTTTTATAGTTGTATTTGCTAAATCAATAGAGGTGCTATTTATATCAGGAGCTATTGATTTTTTTAAATTAGCGTTATCTTGTTTTTTTAGAGGGTTATATGGAGTGTTTACTATAGGTTGTTTTATATTTTTTGTAGATGGTTGATTATTACATCCAAGTATAAAATATGGTATGAGTACCAAACTAATTAAAAATACTGTTTTCTTATTAAAATTAAACATACTATATTCTCCATAGATTTTATAAAATATATTGTAAGCAATTTTTATACCATGTTTTTATAAAGTTAATATTATTTGAAACTAAAAGGATAAGGGTCAATAAAGCCTTTTATCCTAAATATAGAGTTAAAATTTATCTAATTGATTTTTTACAACATCTGTACGATTTCGTATAAAAACTTTAGCTTTTTCTATATGATTGTCAAAGTATTCTTTAGAGATAGACCACTTTTTTTCACGAGACATGTATGCTTCTCTTTCGTTTACTATTTTATCGATAAGTGGTAGTATGTTTTTTGCTTGAAATGTACTATCTAGTAGTTGTCTAAATCTTGCTTTGAACTTTGCTTTAAAGGTAGTATTTTTAGATAGTGCTACAAAAGTATCTGACATAATACTATGTTTTGTTTCTAAGTCAGTAAACAAATCTCTATGTATAGCTTCTTGACGAAAACCTCTATCTAAATCATCAAGCATCCACCTCCACTTTGAGCCCTCTTTTTTTTCTTTCCAACACCTTTGATTGCTATAAATCCAATCATCATTGCCACTATAAATCATAAAAGAGATATAGTCTATAAAACTGGCTTCATCTACCATCTTTAAAACTTCTTGATAGTCTGAGTTATCTGATAAGTTATAGTTTGTTCTAGCTATAAAGTGTCCTAGTTTACGAAAGTCTTCTCTATTCCCCTCTTTTACTATGCTGTCTACATTGATAATATCTAGCTTTTTTTTAGAGATAGTTGGATAGTTTGATTTGATGTAGTTAGCACCTTTTTTTTCTCTAAAGTTATAAACACCCCAATACTCACCATTCATAAACATCTGTGTAGCTCTGTATGCTTGATAGTCTATGTTTAGGTTATCGCTCTCTACGATAAGGGTAGCCAAGATGTCTTCTATCTTATAGCCACTTCCACCTGCTCGAAGTTTAAAGTCTTTGATTTTTGCAAGATTTTTTGTTAGATAGAGTTTGTAGTTTAAGGATTTTGTACCATATTTTTTATCTAGTTGAAATGTAAATGATTTCTTTTTGTTGTGTCTTGAGCATTGTCCAGAGATTTTAAAATCAGAGTCAAAGGTAAATTGTTGTTGATGGTTGTTGTCATAGTATTCAAAGTGTATAGGTCTTTTCCAGTCATGTGCATAGTTTTTGGGAACAGTTTCATCTTTTTTGCACTGATAAAGAGGTATGCCATTTTTACCTTCTGTATAGATTCCAATCATATCATCATATAGGTATTTGTTATCGGTAGATAAGGAAACTACGGGAAGAGCACTATCCTCATCTATAAAGTAAGTAGCTGTTTGTACTTCACTTGGAAGTTTGTTCTCTTCTATAGAGATAGCTTTTATAACGGTTGTTTTATTTGTTGTTAGAGGTCTTGTGTAGTAAGTGGAGTTTTTTGTAGGTTGTGTTCCATCGGTTGTATAGTATATCTTGGCTCCATTTACTTGAGATAGTGATATAGTTTGACTATTTGTAAAAAATCCACTTTGTAAAGAAAAAATAGGTTTACTAGATAAAAGTAGATTAGAATATGCTTGTCTATTTTCCTTTTTTGGTGTAGGTTGAAGGTAAACGATAGCATTATCTATAAACGAACATGCGATGTCACTTTTTTGTTGAGGAAAACTTAGTGAGTCTATAACTCTACCATCTCTATCAGATAAGATTAAATCATCACCTTTGCTTGATAGTTTAAAGTTTGCATGAATCTCTTTAGATACTTTATCTTTTCCATCAGCCCAGATAAGTAGGTAGTCATTTGCTCCTATCCTTGTTCCATTTGGAATTTTCCATTTTGTAGTTTTTGTTTTATCATCACTGAGATAAAATCCACTAACATCTATCATATGGTCTTCATAGTTATGAAGTTCTATCCAATCTGAAAATTTATAAAAATCTTTATCTAACCCAGAGTGAGTGTTAGATGCTAAGAACTCTGAAATATGTATATTTTTTGCTATAGGAGCAGTTTTTACAATCACTTGTCTTGATATTTGAGATGTATTGTTAGCATTGTCTGTAACACTATATGTAACATTGTATGTACCTTCAACAGCTGTGTTAACAGTTGATATTATTTTAATTTTGGCTGTTAAGTCACCATCAACCATATCTAGTGCAGTAGCTCCTAAATCTGTAAAGATAACATCTTTGTTTAAGTAGTAAGGATTTGCTCCTATTAGTTTTATAATTGGCTTATTGCTATCTTGTCCTGCTCTATTGTTAGTATCTCTTTTGAGATGGTTTCCAGTTTCACTTCCACATGCTGTGAAAAATATACCAATGATACTAGCCAATAAAATGTTTATCTTCATACTATGATGTCCTTTATTTATATTATATTTAAGTATAGCTTATATTTGTGTATAAAAATATATTACTTAATAAATATTTTTATATAGTATACCCTATAAGTTATAATATACTTAAACTTTTTCTAATATATTGGTTTCTGTTTTTTGCAAAACTTCTAACTTTTTTTGCATGGCTGTCAAGTAAACCTCTGTCTATACCCCACATTTTAGTTTCTGAGTTTATATATGGTCGTTTATTTTCTATGATGTTATCTATGATAGTTAGCATATTGTCTTCTGAAAATACTCCATTTAGGTGATGATAAAATCTCTCTTTAAATTTTTGTTTAAAAGTACTATTTTTCAAAACACCTTTAAATAGTTTACTTACAAAAGTGCTTGATTTTGTAGCATGATAGAAGCTATCAAAAGAGTAATCTTTCCAAAAACCATTGTCTAAATCATCAAGCATCCATCTCCATTTTGCACCATCTTTTTTCTCTTTCCATATACGAGTGTTGTTATAAATCCAATCTTGGTTGCCACTATAAATCATAAAAACCATATAATCTATAAAGTTGTTTTCATCAACCATTTCAAATACTTCTCGATAGTTTGAACTTTTTGATAAGTCATGATGTTTAACATAGTCAAAAACTTTATCAAAAGCTACTTTATCACCAAGTTTGACACTATCTCCATACATGGTATGAGCGATGATGTCGATATTTTTTTTATCTATATCTGTATAGTTTGATGAGAGATAGTTTTTACCTTTTTTTTCTCTAAAGTTATAAATACCCCAGTATTGACCGTTCATAAACATTTGTACACTTTTATAAGATTGATAATCTACATCAAAGTTACCATCTTTTGCAAAAGCAGCACTTAGTACATCAGCTACTTCATAACCTGCTTGTCCTGTTCTGAGTTTAAAGTCTTTTACTTTATCTACTGTTGGTTTATCCTCATATAGAGGGTATTTTAGATATTTATCTCCATATTTACTATCTAAGCTAAAAGAGAATGATTTTTTTCTATTGTATTTTGAACATTGTCCTGATATGGCGATATTTGCACCTATCTCAAATGCTTTTTGTTGGTTTTCATCAAAGTATTCGATATGAACAGGTCTTTCCCAATCTTGGTTAAAGTTTTTATAATCTTTTGGTTTATCATTTGCATGTTTATAACAGTACTTACCAGCCATACCATTTTTACCATCTGTGTAGATACCAATCATCTCATCAAAAAGATACTTTTTATCCATAGATAGTGAGACTATTGGAAGTGTGCTTTCATGATTGATGATATAGGTTGCTGTTTGTATTTGACTTGGTAGTTTGTTTTTTTCTATAGTGATTGCTTTTAGAACAGTTGTTTTATAAATCGTTATAGGAGTTGAGTATATTTTAGAGCTTTTTGTTGGTGTTGAACCATCAGTTGTATAGTAGATAGTTTGTTCTTTGTTTGCTGTAAAAGATATGCTTATAGGTGAATTATACAATCCACTCTTTTTTGAAATCGATGCTTTATCAGTTTGTTTCATTTGTGTATAAACTTGGCTGTTTTTATGATTTGGAGAGGGAATTAATCCGACAGGTTTATTTCCAGATTTTGCACATGCAATATTTGCTCTTTGTTTGGCAAACATGAGCATATCTATAACTGTTCCACTTGTATCAGCTAAGGTTATATCTTCTCCTTTTTGTGATAGTTTAAAGTTTGCATGAATGGCTTTGCTTTTTACATCTTTTTTATCTGCCCATACCAAGATATATCCATGTGCAGGTATTTTTGTATTGCTTGGTATTTGGTATTTTTTAGGATTGGATGTATCGTCGCTGAGATAGAAGTTACTTACATCAACAGTTTTATCTGTGCTATTTGATAGCTCTATCCAGTCAGAAAATGCATAAAAGTCAGGATCTAAGTTTGTATTGATATTTGCCGCAAGAATTTCGTTTATAGTGATGCCTGTATCGTTGTGAAAAGAAGGGATATTTATATCTTTGATAGTTCTCTCTTTTGTATGTGTCGTCTCTTGTGTTGTATCATCTACTATTGTTTCTACACCTTCCCCACAACCTATGAACATAGAAGTTAGTATAGAGAGTGTAAAAAGTTTTGTTTTATTTGTATGGTTAAACATTACAGCATCCTTGAATTTGTTTAAAAATTTTTACTATTTAAATGACAAATAACTTAAAAAGTTAATAAAAAGATAAATAGTAAAAATTAGTTTACAAACTAAAGTATAAAATAAAGCTTAAAGTATCCCTGTAGTTGAAAATTAAAGTAAAGATTGAGTAATTTGGTAATAAATCCTCTAAAAAATAGAGGATTTAGGAAGTTAAAAGTCGTTTATATCTAAACTAGATTTTGCATAGTTTGAGACATTTGACTCAAAAAAGTTACTTTTTATATCGTTGATATTTAAGTGTTTGGTTACAAGTTGTTGTAGGTAAGTTGTACGACTTTTTGTAAAGATTGGGTCTAATCCTATCTTTTGAAGTCTATCATTTGCATAGTTATGAACAGTTTGCTCCATCAACTCCTCTGTTAGTCCCATGATAGGATAGTTTTTAAGTAAGTAGTTTCCATATTCTAGCTCTATATCTACCGCATTTTGTATCATCTCGTAAGATTTGTCGATAGTTTTGGTGGCTATCTTATTCTCTTTTTGTATAGTTTTAAAGATATTTGCAAATAGTGGTAAGTGTGTGTTTAATTCATCTCTTGCGATAAACTGTATCATGTCTCTAGCCCCTGGAACTTTATCTCCAAGTGTATAGATATAACCAAAACCAAGCAAAAAGTAAACACCTTCTAAGTTCACACTTGCCATCGCAGATAAAAGCATTTCATCTACGGAGGTACCACCTATATAACTTGCAAACTGCTCTGCAATCTTCATGTTTTTTCTGTTTAGTGCTTCATCATGTTTGTAAAGATTGAAAACCTCTTCGGAGTTCCCACATGCATCAAGAAGTACAGCATAACTTTTTGAGTGGTTAACTTCTTGCATGATTTGTAAGCTTAAAGTAGCTTTGACTAAACGGTTTGTAGCAAGTCTTCTAAAGTCACTTAGATACTCTTCTTGGGCACTATCGTTAAAACTCAACTGGGCAAATGTTAGTTTATAGATAGCTTGTTCATTTTGTGTAAGATTTGCAAAGTTCTTCTTTTCACTACTTGTGTTTACTTCTGATGGAAACCATGTGTTTGCATTCATCAAATCATAGATATTGCTATCCCATTGGTACTTTGAACGGTTAAAGTCCACAAATCCCGTAGGAGATCCGCCAAATATCTTTTCGTCAAGTATATCTTCACCTTCTGGATTGTAGTAATGTTTTGAATTCATAATCATCCTTTTGTTTTTTTCATAAAAAATCTATATCTATCTTTTGAAGCTCTAACCAACGGAACAACACCATATCTCTCAAATATGTCATATCCAAGTTTAAGATTTGTCCAAAAAGGGTACCATTTGCTTCCACTATAAGCATCTAAGTTTCCTTGTGTGAGTTTAAATGGAAAGATATGAACACCAACCCTTTTTTGTCCATTTCTTAGTGCCATTTCTACAAGTGTGTATATCTCATCTATCTGTCTGTTTCCCATCGCATAACAGCCCGTAGAACTACACTTTCCATGTATCATAAGATAAGTTCCTGTTCGTTTTTGATACTTATCATAACGATTTGGAAAGCCAATATTTAAGGCTAGATGATAGTGGCTATTTGGTTTTAGGCTACTTCTTGTGAGATAATAAAACCCCTCTGGACTTTGTTTATCTCCTTGTTTTAACTTAGGTCCTAACTCTCCTGAAAAAGCACAGATAGGAAATGTCTTATAAAGCCTAAACTTTTGTCCTGCCTTAATCCAAAGTTCAAGTATATTCTCTTGTTTAAATATCCGTACAAAAGTCTCATCGCCAGCTCTAACACCAACTTTTGCAGACTGTTCTTTGATGCTTTTTATCTGGGAAACAGCTATTTTGATTTTTTTTGGATATTGCTTTTGTATCGGCTGTGAACATGAAGCTAAAAACAAAAGTAAAACTATTGGTAAAAGTATTTTAAAAAATTGCATATGCAATATTATCAAATCATTTGATATAATAAACTGAAAGATACTAAGTAAAGATGTGCTTAACATGTAAGTACAAAACTTTTAGATAAAGGCTGATAGTCATGAGTGGATTTTTAGGAACTAGGGCAGATTTTATAGTTGATTTGGTTATCACTGTTTCTGGATTTTTACCATTTCTACTACTGTTTGCTTTTTACCTTGCTGCCAAAGGGGAGTTTAAAAAACACAAATACTTACAGATAGCACTTTTTACAGCCCTAACCTTATTAGTTGTAGCACTAGAAGTCGATGTGAGATTTGGAGAGTTGGCGAACATAAGTAAACGAAGCCCTTATGCAGGTAGTGTAGAGTTGATGGTAGTCTTCTTAGTTCACCTTTTCTTTGCTATCAGTTCTCTTGGCATGTGGTTATGGCTTATCATAAAGTCAACAAAAAGATACCCTAAACACTTTGAGTTTGACCATAAAAAATGGGGAAAACTACTCTTTTATGACATCATTCTTATGGCTGTAACAGGTTGGATTCTCTACTATCTAAGCTTTGGAGTCTGATTATTTCACAAATATTTGATACAATAAGCCAAGATTTTATACATAAGGAAAAAATATGAAAATTAAAAGTATTTTACTAAGTGCAACTATTTTTGCATTTATTGGATGTGGAACGGGAGCAGGTACAGAACAACAAGGAGCTATAGGGAACTATAACAACACTTTTGGAAGTAAAGATATAACTGGTATTTGGAATGTTTATGGAGTAGAAAACAATAATGGACAAGTTTATGTAAACAGAAATCAGCCAAGTGCAAGGTTCGAGCTTGATGGTGCTGGTAAGTTATATAATGTCCCTATAAATGGTGTACAAAAAAAACAAGTTGCAACATATGACTTAATTTCTGACCAAGAGTTAAAAATTGCTACACAAAGTGGTGCAGTTGTGGCAGAATATGTTAGTGCTGATCAACAGGATAATAACTGTTTTTATACAAAAAGTACATTTCAAAATAAAGCTATCAATGAACTATGGTGTAAGAAAGCAGAAGTAGGTTTTCAAGGTGGTGGAGCACAACAAGAGCCAGAGGTTAAAGATTCTGTTCCTTTTCAAGATTATCTATTTCCATATGATACTATCACAACAGGTATTCATATAGCTGAAAATATTCATGTATATGAAGATAACCAACAAATCAAATATCTAGGATCTTACGAAAAAGGGTTTAACAAATTCATTTCTAATAATAATTCAATACAAATAGTTGAAAACCATGATAAAAGAAAATATAGAACTTACGAAATGCATACTAACCAAATTTCTTCTTTTGATGAACATGATAGGTCTGATGGAGAATACCCAATACAAGTAAGTGCAGGAGATACATTGCCTACATTTAGTGCAAATGGTGTAGATTTAACTTGTAGAGTTGAAAATATAACTTATGGTATAGATTTATCAAGTTTACTACCTTCTAGTATTCAACAAAACTTTGAAACTCAATCAGATAGCCACTACTATAGTTATAATAAATCTAACTCTTTGACATACACAAATAAAACAATTCATGTACATTGTGATGCTTCAAATGGTTATACTTTAGATGAGTATTATGTTGATGCTTGGGGAAATGTCTTGACTATCTCAAGAGATAATGACGGTACATCCCGATATGAAATTTTAGACAAATTAAGCATACAGCATTAAATCTATGAAAAACACCCAAACAATCCTAGCAGTTTTACTAACCCTGACACTGTTAGGCTGTGAAGAAGTTGTATTAGAAGATAACAATACGACAACAACACAAAACCTAAACAATGATAAAAAAGCAAAGCCTATAGTAGGTCCGTTGGTAAATCTTGCTGATTATCGTTATCCTGATGGATTGGTTGAAGATAAAAGTTTTATCTATGACAAAGTTTATCATTATACTCAAAATGACAAAAGTGTTTTTGATAAAGCTCCTGAGATTTTTCAACGAAGTTTTACCAAAGAGAAGATAGACGAGACAACAAGAATCACAGAGTACAGAGATAATAGACTAAGAAAGTATGAAGATATATCTTCTGCTAAGATAACTATCTATGAGGGTAAAAAAACACCTATAGATTTGCCTCTAAAAGTTGGGGTCAATAGTATCATCTCAGATACTGTAGAAAATAGAGTAGAAAAAGAGTGTTCTGTGAAGTATCTTGGTGCGAAAGATTTGCTTCCTGTTCTTCCATTGTATGTCAAAAACAACTTAAAAGGTTATCTCAAAAAAGAGAATGATAGTTTTGTGCTAGAGCAGTTTAACTTTGCCTCTATCATGCATGTTTACTGTTATGAAACGACAAACGATACAACGGATACTTACTACTCAAAAAAGTATGGAAAAGTTTTAGAAATTAAAAAAGACATCGACAAGAACATGTTAAAAGTTGAACTTGTCGATGTTTTAAGTGTGTTAAAGTAGCTATTGTTTTCTTTTTCTAGCAGATATGATGTTATCAAGATGACAATAGTCGTAGTCTAAAATATCATTTGGATTGTCATTTTCATCTTTGTCGCAAGGGAAATGCATGCCTTGGGCTCTATAAGATTGTTCATTATAAGCAGCACTATCAACAAAGTCTCTTACATCTTGATGTTTATCTTGCATGGCGATGTTTTTTGCATTCTCTTTTCCTTTAAGTGTATAGTCCAAGAAAGAATGAAGAGGTCTTAACAAATCTTGTTTTTCTAGTAACTCAGGATCACCAATAGACCCATTTTGATAAGAGTGAGTATCATTTGCATGTATGTGTAAAAATGCTTTTTTACCATCATCTTTAAGCATGTAGTAAGCTCCAAGATTTATCTTTGGATCTTGATAATCTCCTAAGCCATCAGCATCACCATATTGGATGATGAGGGATGTTGTGTTTAGGTTTTGCATCTGTGTTGGTGTCATATAAAATGCAAACCATCCATCAAGCTCTATGATAGAACTTTTTGTCTTTGCATAATTTTTTTCTTTGATATATTTTAGATTATTAAATGTATATGACCCTCCTATAGAGTGACCTATGAGGGAGACTCTAGTTGTATCAGCCAATTTGTCTTTTTTTACATCGGCTAGTTTAGCTAAAACATTTTCTTTACTATAAGAACCCCAACTCAAGCCTATAACATAGTAGCCTTGTGATGCTATAAAATCCATAATTCCTGTGTAGTCTATAATATTGTTGTTTGAATTTTGACTGTAGCCTGCTAAAAATACAACAACTGGTGCATCATTTATATTTTCTGGAGAGTAGATTTTATAAGTGTTGTGGTCTTCATGGATAACTTTATGGTTTCCTCTTTGACCATAATTATCAGCAGGAATTTCTCCATCACTGACTTTGAAAGAGGCTTTAGTTAGTTGAGTAAAATCATCATGTGTAAAAAATCGAACCTCATAGTTACCTTCTGGAAGGTTTGCATTTTCTAGTGTGACTTTTCCATAAGCAGGGGTATTTTCAACTTTCTCTGTTGTGTTATTTGCATATTTCCATGAGTATAAAGATTTGACATCATTTATAGCTCCCTTTTTAACGATGGCTAGCCAGTCATCATTGTTGTTATTTGGTGCTATATTGCTTATATCTACAGTTATTTCATGTTCATCTGTACGATATATGTCTTTTGTTGTATGCACTGTTAGTTTATCTGTCACATGAAAGTGGCTTACTGCTTCTGGTATATAGGAGTCATTGTAAAAAGCGACTATTTGGTAGTTTCCAGTTTCTAAGTGTCCATCAAATATAGAACCAACTACTAAGTCCCCATCTTTTAATCCACCTGTATATGTCCACCCTAAAAGGTTATTTCTATTTAATGTAGCTCCGATGGGAAATATCCCTAGCCAATCTTTATCGCCTCCGATAAAGTGAGAGAGGTTAAACTTCAAAGGTTCATTATTGATTCCAAAAGAGTCTTTGATACTAGTTACTGCAACTTTACTTGGTTGGTCATTTGTTGCTTTGACGGTATAGGTATATTCGTGTTGTGGTGTAAGCCCTGTATCTTTAAATGAGGTAATATTTTTACCTACGATTGCGATAGGTATATTTGAGTTATCTCTAAATATCTTATAACCTGTTTCACTGTATGAAGCGTCCTGCCATGTGACAGTTACAGAGGTAGATGTTACATCTTTAAAGTCTATATTTAGTGGGGCATTTGGTGTTGCTAAAAGAAGAGTCTGTAAAGCAGCCAGAGATAGGTATAATTTTTTCATGATAGTTCTCCTAAACTAGAGTTAACAAGGGAGAATTTTCTAATAAATTATAAAATAATCTTAGAAAAAGCAACTATTTTAATCTGTAAGCATTATAGCATGTTTTAGGATAACCAGTTCTTAAAGTAGAGGTTTTTATAGTACCTCTACTTTAACCTTTCCACTCCAATCTTTAGCATTAATATCATAGATACCGTCTTTTAAAGGTAGTGCCAATACTCCCTCTCCCAAACTTGAGTAACTACTCTCATCAGTTGGTTCTGTAACTTTATAGACAACAAGTTTATCTATTTCAAAACCTTCTATTTTGATAGTAAGCTCACTTTCATCTGCTAAAACATAATCGTTAAATATCGTCTGATTTACACTTTTTGTTTCATTGGTTTTGTCATATGTTATAAGATTTAGAGTGCCACCTTCTACTGTTCTTTCGCTTATATCATCAGCTATATTATAAAGTTCATTTGCTTTTTGAGAGATAACTTTTGTTTGAAAAACTATCTCTGAGTTATGATTTAGTTCATAGTTATGTTCATGTAAGTCAAAAACCTCTGCCTGAGTAAGGGTAATCTTAACTCTCTTTTTGTTTGGAGATAAAAATGTCGCAACTTCTGCCCATGCACCTTTATCATCCTCTATACCTTCATGAGATACATGATAAACCTCATAGATAGGGTCATGATTTGGAGTTTTTGAAAAGATAGTATCTTCGACTAACTGAACCCCATCGTTTGGTTTTATTTTGTATTCTCTGCTGTTTGTTGAACTTATAAATCCCAACTCTATATCGTTGTAGTTTGGGTTTGTTGATTTTGTGCTACTAAGGTTATCGTTTATCCATGTATAGGTCATATGTTTAGTATCTATAGGTTGTTTTTGAAAGATATTGACAAGACTCATAAGCCCTGATTGACTTGCATAGTAGTTTCCCCGTATAACACCTTCGATAGATAGCCAACTCTTTATCTTTTTATCACTTGCTAAGCCTTCCAAATCTTTCTCTATAACCCATCTAGTGACCAAAGACCCCATGCTCGCACTTACTATGTTGAGTTTATCAGCTTTGGTTTTTGTCAGTACATGTTTTGCAAACTTTGCGATGATAGTTGCATATCTTGGTATACCCTCTTTTGAGTTAACCTCATCAGTATCTTGTTGTGTGTAGTATGATGGAGCTTGTTTCCCGTAGTAGGGTGTGATAGCTAAAATATTTGTAAAGTTTTCATCGTAGTTTTCCATAGTGGGTAACCCTGTAAACTCTACCATCGTATCTATGATAGTATCATGGTTTATCTCTCCATAAACACCATCTCTCTTGTAACCATTTTTATCGTATCCATGGACATAGATAGTAACTTGTTTTGGATTTTTTATAGCATAACTTTTTCCTTGTACAGCACTTAGTGACTCTCTAGATATATCATCTCCACCACCTCCACATGCGGTGAAAAGTAGTACAAAAGTTAGTAGTAAAGTTTTTAATATCATTATTTTTTCCTTAGTTTTGCTTGTTCGAGTTCCCAATACTCCATGTCAAATATATCACTTCTTTTTAATGATCTCCAACCACCAAGAGATTCTGCTCTTAGCATCGCTTTTATCGTATGTGAAACTATATCTTCGAGGATGATATTTTCTTTCTTATCAGTACCAAATACTACAACACCTCTGTTTTGTATAACAGCATATCTTGGTGCAACATCTAACATAATCTCATCTTTTGCATGTTCATAAAAGTAGCTTTTATAACTCTCTACAAATTCCGATAAATTTTCATCAAAATCTCTATCAACTATCAATGGAAAAGGTTTTGTTCGTATGACATGTTCTGGAGTTAGTGGACCTTTATGGAGTATTTCTTGTAGATTTTCCAAAGTGCTAAAATAGTAAGCATTGTCTGTATCTATCACTTGTGCGACTATATCTTTTTTTCTTAACTCTGATACTTTTTGGCTAAAGTGAGAGAGTTCATCGTTTGTGATAGGCTCTAGTTTTACAGTCGGTACTTTTACCTCATCTTCTGCTTTAGTTACTATCTCTATCATCTTTTCATATGCCTCTTTTGCATCATCGCTAAAAGTAAAAACACCATGATTTAAAAGTATCATACCCTCTAGTTTACTCCAGTCTATATCTTTTGTATCTTCATAAATCTTCTTAGCCAAGATAAAGCCAGGCATTACATAGTCGATGATAAGCATGTTCTCACCATAAAGCTTTTGGATGCGTTCTTTTCCATCACTTGTGTTTGTAAGTGTTACAACAGCATCAGCATGGGTATGGTCAACATACTTAAATGGTATGATAGCATGAAGTATCGCTTCTACAGAGGGGTTTGGAGAGTTTTTATCCACCATGGCTTCTTTTTGTTCTGCTACCATCTGGGTATCGCTAAGATGTTCTCTTGTTGCCATCTCTTTTAAAACATCTAGGTCAACTGCAGGAAATCCTTCTTTTTCTATTGTATCAAGATTCCAACCACTTCCTTTGACATAGAGAAGGTTATCTATCTTTACAGAAGTATTCCCTCCACCCCAAAGGACTAAATCTTGTGAAGTACCTAAAAGTTTAGAGGTATAAACTCTCATGCCTAAGTCATCGTTTTTATATTTTTGAGCCTCTGTATCATTCCATAAGCTTTTCATCTTTTTCCTTTATTTGCTATTATCCATGGTTGATGTACAGCCTTTATCATAGGGAAAGTCTGTTAGTCCATCGTTATCTTTGTCTATGCTATCAAAACATTTGTATATTATACTATTATTTAATCCATTTATATCTACAAAAAGTTCTTCACCTTTTTCGATAGTATAAAAAATATTTTTATCGCTTTTTTGTTACATTTTGATACCTCTTTAAATAAATATAATGTAAAAAATACTTTCCTAAGATAAGTTTAATTTTTGTTAGGTTAGGCTAGTGAGTATGAAGATTATATATTTTAAATGGACTTTATCGATACTTGTTGCAGTTGCCTTAACTGCATGTGGAAGCAACTCTTTACAAAGAGATAGCAATGAAACGGTAGAACAAGCAGCAGAATCTGGAGAGCTTAATGGACTTATTGAAAATAAGAAAGTAGCAGCAGATAAAAAGATTTTTATCATCGGAGATTCTACGGTTAGTAATCCTACTGAGATAGGTGTAGGTTGGGGTGAAAAGATAGGTGACTATATGGTTCATTCTGAAAATCTATACAACTTAGCACAATCAGGATCTAGTAGCAAATCATATAAAAAAGCAAATGATGATGATTGGTATAACAACTTTCCAAAAACAAAAAGAGTTATAGCCTCTACTAATCTAGACAATGGTGGGTATTTACTCATACAATTTGGACACAATGATGAAACAGATGAGTTAAATGAAATGGACTTAAAAACATATCCTGGTGTGGGTAACTCTTTTTATAATGAGTTAAAAGAGTATGTTTCATATGCAAGAAATGTAGGGTTAATCCCTGTTCTTATAACTCCTATCGAGCGGATGGAAAAAGTATCTGGATATGAACTTAACCATACACATATCAAACAAGAGGGAGATTATGCTCAAACTGTAAGAGATTTAGCAAAAGATGAAGATGTTCTTTTGTTAGATTTACAAGCCAAGTCATGGAAAGAGTTTAATGTCTACGAAGATAAAAGGGCATTGGTAGAGCATTTTGGTTATCAAGATAACACTCATTTTGATGCAGATGGGGCAGAAGTTGTTGCCTCTTGGGTGACAAAACTTATCTGTAGTTCTAAAGATAAAACACTTTGTAGGCAATTTTTACCATAAAATCTTTAGTAAGGTTTTATAGTTTATCGAGATTAAATCAATTAAATTTTTTATAGTTTTGACGATTTATTAGTATTAAAAACTTAATTATTAAAGGCAGATATATCCATGAAACTAAGTACCAATATCTTTTATAGTTTATTTATATTTATAGTATTAGCTGGATGCAATGAAAGTAAGGTAGTTTCGGTTGATACTCCTAAAACTCCCATAGCTCACAAAATAAACAAACAACATGTTGACAATGTAAATTTTAATGACAATATAGAGTACCATATACACAACAGTGAGGAGACTCTATACTTAACCATTAAAAATATTGACAATGGTAAAATACCGATGTATTATCTAGACACAGATACTGATGTAAATAGTGGTTATAGAGCTATCAATGGTGCGGACTACTTGATAGAGTATAACAACCTTTTTAGATATAGCGGAAATGGTGGCGATTGGAGTTGGAAGTATGTTAGTACACTTGAAATCACAGACACACAAGGTCAAGGAACAATCACAACAAAAGTGCCAACACGGCTATTGACAGGATTGGGAGATAGATTTTTTTCAACACTATTTTTACTAGATGAAAACTGGAACATGCTTGGACAAACTAGTAATGTTTCGTATAACATAACGGAACAACCAGAACAACATCAAGATTATGACTATACTTTGAGAAGTGGCGATAAGATAGTAGGTATTGATAATAGAGCTAATTTTATAAGATTTACCCATCTATATACCATAAACAATCCAACGATACAGTACTTTATAGATAGTGATAACAACTCACATACTGGCGATAACAATGGTTATGATTATATAGTTCAAGATAGTACGATATATAACCATGAGTGGCAGATAGTTGGTGCTGTAGAGTTTGAAAAAAATGATGGTAAATTGATAACTACTATATCAAAAGATAGTATATATTTTGCAAATAGCATCAAAGTTTCAGCAGAAGTTTTAGATGCACAAGGAAGTTGGCAGTATTATATATCAGGAACTATACCTATGGTAGATGATAATGACATAGATAGAACAAAAGAGATTTTTATCATCGGAGATTCTACGGTTAAAAATCCTACTGAGATAGGTGTAGGTTGGGGAGAAAGAGTTTCACAATATATGGTTAATCCTGAAAATGTCTATAACTTAGCCCAATCAGGAACAAGTAGCAAATCTTATAGAACACAAGATTGGAAGATGACCAAAGAGTTTATGGCATCAAAAGATACACAAAGTGGTGCATATCTTTTGATTCAATTTGGACACAATGATGAGACCGATGAAGCACATGAGATGTATATGAAAACATATCCAGGTGTTGGAAATTCATTTTACAATGAGTTAAAAAACTATGTTATAGAGGCTAGAGAGATGGGCATAACCCCTGTTTTAGTAACTCCTGTAGAACGGATGGAGAAAACAGAAGATTGGGAACTTAACCATACTCATATGAAACAAGAGGGTGATTATGCTCAAACGGTGAGAGATTTAAGTCAAAATGAGGGAGTTCTTTTACTAGACTTACAAGATAAATCATGGAATAACTTTAACACTTACCGAGATAAAGAAGAGTTAATCTCTATATTTGGCTATGGTCAAGATAATTCACACTTTAACTCTCATGGGGCAGATGTTGTAGCTGGTTGGGTAAAAGAGCTTATTTGTGCGAGTGGTGATCAATCGTTTTGTGGTCAGTTTAGATAAGTATTTATTTTTGCTTAACATGTAAAAAAATAAATGCTAAAAATGCGATAATAGCAGAGCTTAAAAAGAGGTACTCTCCATAAAAAGCTCCAGCTAATAAACTTCCTACAAATCCTCCTAGTCCAAAGCCAAAACCGTAGTAAAACTGAGATGCAAGTTTTTTATCTTCATAAAGTGTATAAAGATAACTTAATGTAGCCGTATGATAAAGTGCAAAACTAAAAGCATGAAAACTCTGAGAAAGATAAGAGATAAACAAAGAGTCAGCAAATAGATACAAAAGTAGCCAACGAACAGCTGTGATAAATATGGTAAACTTCATGATTTTTAACAAATCAAACTTGATGATATAAGCTTGATAATAAAAAAGAACTATCTCACATAAAACCCCAAATGACCAAAGATAACTAACCATTTCAAGAGATATACCATGGTCTGTTTCATAGATGGTAAAAAAACTATAAAATGCCCCAAAACTTACCTGCATCAAAAAGATACTTATCCACAAAAACATCTTACTAGATAGTGAAAAACTACCATCATGGGTATCTTTTTTATTATCAAAATGTGCTGCATCTTTGGATATGATAAAAGCCAACAATGCACTCATCACAACTGCAACTGCGATGGTATGAAGTCCTATATCGTTACTGAAAAATCGTGCTAAAACTAAAGCTATAACAGTAAATCCTATAGATCCCCAAAGGCGAGATTTTCCATATCTCTCTTTTTCTAAAACACTCAAAGCATAAGTTTCCATGTAGGGTAATACTAAACCAAAGGAGACACCAAAAAAGATATTTGTTATCGCAAAAGTTGTAAAGTCATCGATTGTAAGGTAAAGAAGGGGTATACAAAGAAGCATCATCACAAGGGTAATATGCAAAACTTTTTTAGTAAGGCTAAACAGCTTCAAAAAGAAAAATGGAGTTAAAAACCTCATAAGCGGAGGTATAGAAAAGATAATTCCTATCTGTGAAGCACTATAACCTGTGTTTTGCAAAATCTTTGGTAAAAATATAACCCAAACTCCGATAATAGAAAAGTAGAAAAAGAAAAAAGCAGAGATATTAAAAAAACGGCTATTCATCAATTAGCTTTTATGACAGAAGTACCACTTAGTAAATCATGTATGCCTCTACTATCTTCACGAAAAAAGCTATAAAAAAGCCCAATAAAAGAAAAAAGAACGATATTAAAAAAGAAAAATCTCAATGTTGATAGTAGTATGTTTGGTTTTTCTTCTGTAGCATTGTTGATGACTTTTATATTGTATGCTTTCATGCCAGGAGTTTGTCCAGATATAAAGTAAAACAGTATAACGATGATACCTAGAGGACCAAGTATATAAAGCCAACCCAATCCCATGTTGGAAGCAAACTCTTCTCGTCCTCCAAAAATAGCATAAATAACAGCATAAAATATCGGCATAGAGAGTAAAAAAGAGTCAGTTATAAAGGCCTTGATTTTCTCCATATTAGAAGCATAAGGAAGAGTCTGTTTTGGTTTCTTTTCTAACTCTTTTGGTTGGATTTTATTTTGTTTGACATCTCGCCATCTCATATTTTGCTCTTTTGTCTATTTTTTTGGAGTGATTATATCAAAAAGATTTTTATTTTGCCGATGTTGTATATAGAACAATGTAGGGGAAAACAATGAAAAAAAAGATTTTGGCAATAGCCGCATATATATTTTTGTCAAACTCACTTTTTGCAAAAGCAGATATTAACTTGGTAGATGAGTATCTCAAAGTTTCAGGAGCGGGAGATATTATCTTAGCATTGCCAGCTCAGATAGAGAGGGGGTATTTAAAAAATAGTAAAGAAGGGGTGGTTTTAAAAGAGAGCTTCAACCCTTTAGAAGCTGTTAGATATGTACGATTAAAACTATCACATGAGTTTACAGATACCCTCTTAAAAAAAGCTATCGTATACTACAAAAGCCCACTTGGAAAAAAGTTTAAAGATAGTGGTACTTCTATAGGTAAAAATGATGAAAAACAGAAAGAGGCTTTTTTAAAAACTCTTAAAAAAAATCCACCAACTTATGAGCGTATAAATGTCATGAGTGCTTTTGTAAATCAGTTAGAACTTACCCCTGTTGCAGTACATCTTATAGGTGAACTTTTAGGCTCAATCGATGCACAGCTTGTTTCTAATCCAAACAGTGAAGAAGTTTTAAACTCTATCTCTGAGCAGATAAAAGATACTCTTTTTGAAAATGCTTTGTATGCATATAGAGAGTTTTCAAACGATGAATTAAAAGCTATCATGGACTTTTCATATACCAATGCAGGTAGATTTGAGCAACTCATCGTGTCGGGTGTGTTTAAACAACTCATACAAGAGTCATTTGCTCAAATCATAGACCAACATAGACCACAATTAGCAGTAAAATAAACTGTTAGCTCTTTTTTAAAATCGTATCTGTCAACTTTTCAAAGTACTCTTTGATTTCAGAGGCAGCCTCTAAAGTGAGTTTTTGTACTTTTTGGCTAGATTCACTAAAATCTTTACTGATAGTTTTTCCTTTTTTCTCCCAAAAATCTTCAGCTTCCATCTTTGCTAAATG
>JAUTBQ010189568.1:0-10408 GCA_032361185.1 Lepetodrilus ovalis | reverse complement strand
ACAGGAGTCAATGATACAAATACAGAAGGAAGTTATATCAGTACAGTAGTGAGTGACACCAATAGAGTAGTGAGTGATACCAGTACAGTAGTGAATGATACCAGTACGGTAGTGAGTGATACCAATACAGTAATGTGTGATACCAATACAGTAGTGACTGATACCAATATAGGTGTGAGTGATACCACTACAGTAGTGAGTGATATCAGTACAGTAGTGAGTGACACCAATAGAGTAGTGAGTGATACCAGTACAGTAGTGAGCGATATAAATACAGTAGTGAATGATACCAATACAGCCGTGAGTGATACCAATACAGAAGTGAGTGATACAAATACAGAAGTTATATCAGTACAGTAGTGAGTGACACCAGTACGGTAGTGAGTGATACAAATACAGTAGTGAGTGATATAAATACAGTAGTGAGTAATACCAATACAGCCGTGAGTGATACCAATACAGAAGTGAGTGATACAAATACAGAAGTAAGTTATATCAGTACAGTAGTGAGTGACACCAATATAGTAGTGATTGATACCAGTACAGTAGTGAGTGACACCAATAGAGTAGTGAGTGATACCAGTACAGTAGTGAGTGATACCAATACAGGAGTGAATGATACAAATACAGAAGTAAGGTATATCAGTACAGTAGTGAGTGACACCAATACAGTAGTGAGTGATACCAGTACGGTAGTGAGTGATACAAATACAGTAGTGAGTGATACCAATACAGTAGTGACTGATACCAATACAGGTGTGAGTGATACCAATACAGTAGTGAGTGATATCAGTACAGTAGTTAGTGACACCAATAGAGTAGTGAGTGATACCAATACAGCCGTGAGTGATACCAATACAGGAGTGAGTGATATTAGTCTAGTAGTGAGTGACACCAATACAATAGTGAGTGATACCCGTACAGTAGTGAGTGATACCAGTACATGCGTGAGTGATACCAATACAGGAGTGAGTGATACCAGTACAGTACTGAGTGATACCAATACAGTGGTGAGTGATAACAGTACAGTACTGAGTGATACCAATACATGTGTGAGTGATACCAATACAGGAGTGTGTGGTACCAGTACAGTAGTGAGTGATACCAATACAGTACTGAGTGATACCAATACATGTGTGAGTGATACCAATACAGCCGTGAGTTATACCAATACAGGAGTTAATGATACCAATACAGGAGTGAGTGATACAATTTCAGTAGTGAGTGATATCAGTACAGTAGTGAGTGACACCTATAGAGTAGTGAGTGATACCAATACAGAAGTGAGTGATACCAATAAAGTATTGTTTCCGCTATGTTTCAGAATGCAGATCCTGGCAGCGATTGGATTGACGCTCTGTCTGGTGGTCATAACACTACAGGAGGTGCTGTTGGCCGTTGATGCTCGACCAAGAGGTAGGGTGTGATATAGAATGTACTACAGGAGGTAGGTCTTGACACATACTGTACTACAGGAGATGCTGTTGGCCGTTGATGCTCGACCAAGAGGTAGGGTGTGACATATGCTGTACTGCAGGAGGTGTTCTTGCGCGTTGATGCTCGACCAAGAGGTAGGGTGTGATATATACTGTAGTACAGGAGGGGTTGTTGCCCGTTGATGCTCGACCATGAGGTAGGGTGTGATATGTGCTGTACTGCAGGAGGTGTTGCTCGACCAAGAGGTAGGGTGTGATATATACTGTAGTACAGGAGGTGTTGCCCATTGATGCTCGACCATGAGGTAGGGTGTGACATACACTGTACTACAGGAGGTGTTGTTGGCCAAGAGGTAGGGTGACATATACCGTAGTACGATTTTGTGTAGAATTGGCAAGAAACATGCATTCCATGTGTTTTGGTGACGTTGTGGGATAGATCACTGGAACTGGAACATGATATCTTACGACGATCCTGCGTCCTCATCCTGCGTCCTCGTGCGTCATAGTAGCTACTTTCGTGTAGCTGTATACACTGTACTTTATAAACCTCAGCTATCACATTTCCATCAACCTGTTCAGAGTGATCATCATGGCGCTGCTTCCACCCCAGAGGCCGAGGAGACGTCAAGAGCAAGATGACGTTGACCTTGACATGACCGCTATAACTCGAATATATATTGATGTTATTTCGGTGTCAGCATAGGTTTAAGGTGCTTGTCCTTGTGCCCGTCGTTAGTCTGATTAGAACATCTCAGAACTTCAGTAATGTTTGTTCCAGAATGTTATTTCAAATATGTTGGTTCCATGATATAACCAGATATGGTAGTTCCATGATGTTTGTTTAGATATGTTGGTTCCATGATATAACCAGATATGGTGGTTTCATGATATAACCAGGTATGGTGGTTCCATGATGTTTGTTCAGATATGTTGGTTCCAGGATTTTACTTCCGATATGTTGCTTCCAGGATGTTACTTCAGTTCCGTCCCCGGAAACAGCACTGTATACCTGGACACCCATTCCGGAATGACGATGCCGTGTGGACCTGGAACTGTGTTCAGTGAGAAGACATGCACCTGTATCCACGGAGAGAACGACTTGAAATGTAAGCAAACGACTTGAAATGTACACAAACAACTTGAAATGTACACAAACACAAACAACTTGAAATGTAAGCAAACAACTTGACATTTAAGAAATGTAAGCAAACAACTTGAAATGTAAGCAAACAACTTGAAATATACACAAACAACTTGATATGTAAGAAGCAACTTCAAATGTAAGCAAACAGCCTTCAATTAACCAACTGCAAATATATATACATATACTTCGGTATTAAATATTCGTGAGCCTGTGGTAGGAACGAAACTCGTCTAACTGAGATGCATGGTCAAACAAACAAGTTGGTAGCGAATTTTACCAAGTGATTAGATCACCTACAATCGTCGTCACAACAACGCACGTCCGCTATCTTCGCGATTTAAGTGTTAACTACACGTGTAGACCTACTTCCCGAGCAAACCAAGCAAACCAAGCTATGCTAATCACTAACAGATCTACATAGTGCTTCTGCGCCGATACAAATACCTCTTGTGTTTCCTGATTTAAACTGACATAACATACTATATAAAACCCACATAACACATAACATTACATTGGTAACTGGAGCAGACAGGTTAGGTAACATATTACATGGGTAACCGAAGGCTTGTCTGTGCAGGGTGCAGGCCAAGGTTTGTAATGGACTTCAACTCCAAGGTCCTGGAGAACAAGGTGATCCGCTACAACATCGGAGGTGGAAACTCGTTCGATCTGAAGAAAGGATTTGCTCAGTTCAGCCCTTCCTCCTCTGCCATTTTCTGGACGTTTGAGAACAGACCTTTTGAGTCTAATCTGCAGATCCAAATGAGGTTCCGAGACGACCCGGGATCTAAAGATCAACAACAGGTATACCTTGTCTCCATCGTGGTGACTAGCGGAAGACACGTATTTATTAGTGTATTGTCATCACTAGATACGCTATATGATGGACAACTGTTTGCTCTATGTAAAACGATGCAAGCCTGGTATTAATTAATTAATTAAATTAATTGGCAGTAGGATTGATAATACTGTACAAATACACTAGATACGTGAAATTGTCTAGGTAAAGCGGCTCTACGTCAAGAACTAAATACACAGAAATACATACATACTTGTAGAATTATCTGCGTATATGGTGTCACCTGTAGCGATGTGCGGCAGGTGCTGTTGACGAACTGCGATGCTGAGGATCAACCCGGAGCGCCCTCGCTGCTCATCTTCCTCGACAAGACCAAGAGGAACCCTGCCAAGAAGGACCTGGTGCGCGTCTACGCCAGAACATACAAAAAGGCGGAGGGTGTGGAGGTCTACGTGCCTTACAAGGTCAGTGTGGAGGTATACGTGCATTACTAGGTCAGAATGGAGGTCTACGTGCATTACTAGGTCAGAATGGAGGTCTACGTGCCTTGCAAGGTCAGTGTGGAGATCTACGTGACCGGTATACGCTAGGTCAGTGTGGAAAGTCAATGTGAAAGTATACGTGACATTTTGGGTCAGTGCGGAGGTCTACTTACCTTAATTAGAGGTCAGTATGGAGTTATACGTAGACCTTCCCAGATCATTGTGAATGGTTTCCTACCAACAGCGGTCTATAAGATCCCAATCGCCAGCAACTTTCCTAAGAAATCATATTAGTTAATATACAATTATAGCACCACTAATAATTATTTAACAGAAAAGACGCAAGGTTCACAGATGTATGATCATTGTGACGTGGTATTTGTGTCAGGTGGTATTTCAACATCCTATTGTGTTTACTTGCTCGTAGTCTGGCGAGTTCAATGTCCTGGTGGTACTCAAGGCGATGGGCAGACTGAACGTGAGGATCGACTACGAGGACGGTACCAGGTCAATCCAGAGCAACAAACTCAATGGTGAGTTATTAACTTATTCATGTAGTAGGTGTGAACAAAGGTGTAAATATGCTATCACTGTAGTAGGCGTGAACACTTGTTGTTTGGTATGCAGAAAACCATGTTCTCAGTGTCGCATCTTTGTCCAGGTAACATTATCCTCAGCAAGAGGTCGCTGCGACTGGGGTCGTGCCCCAAGATGAACAACGGATTTACTGGAGAGATGGACTGGGTGCGTGTGCCTTTAAACGTATTTAGGCCCCGTGCTGTATTACGGAAAGTATCGCTTTTGAAACAGAATCTTTTAATAATGTAATATAATATATTGTTATTATTTGTTTCTTTTAATCCGATAATGGGTCCAGGATTTTAATTCTAAATAATGTTGACTCTTGTTTTGATTGAAACAACATTATAAGAACGAAAAGAATTACATCCTTCATCCATTGGATAGCAGAACAACACATATTAATATAGGATTGACAAAGCCTGAATGTTTTCAATAAGTGAATGTCATCATTGGAAGTGATTGGAAGTGATTGTGAACATTCAAACAACAGGAGAAATACTATTATTCTGTAACAGTTTTGCTTCTACCATTGCTAACATGCTACCATTCTGTTACAGTTTTATACTGCTACCATTGCTAACATGATACCATTCTGTTACAGTTTATACTGCTACCATTGCTAACATGCTACCATTCTGTTACAGTTTTATACTGCTACCATTGCTAACATGCTACCATTCTGTTACAGTTTTGTATTATTACCAATGCAACATAATATCATTCTGTTACAGTTTTATATTACTACAAATTCTAACATAATATAATTATGTTACATACAGTTTTATACTACTATCTATGCTAACATGCTATCATTCTGTTACAGTTTGACTACTACCCATGCTGGCCCAGAGTTTAACAGAAACTGCACAACAGAACAGCTGAGATTGTCTTTGCTCATGTTACTTAGCCTGACAATGTTGTCTTAGTGACACTAAACAAGGCAATATTGCATTAGTGCGACTTCACATGGCAATGCTATTTTAGTGTTACTTAAACTTGCCAATGCTCAGCCTTGCATTTTTGTTGTTGGTGGTACTTCACGTGGTAATGTTGTGTTAGTGTAACACACAACATCTAGCAATGTTGTGTTGTACTTTATATGGCAATGCCATGCGAAGGTTACTTAAATAATAAACAAAATGCATTGTTCCACGCTAAATGCATGCACGCTACATTATTGTTATGTTCCTGGTCAATGGATTATGCTCACACATTCCCCCTGGGGAGTATGCCGTTTCAGGCAGTAGAGGTTAACATTGATTATTCCATCTCGTCCTACTGGGCTTCCTACAGCTGGTATTCAATCCAAGAAGCCAGGACATGCTTGATACCCATAGACCAGTGGACTCCACTTCGTACTTAACTCTAATGTTGGTCGTGTTACATGTACTTAAACTAACAATAGTGTGTTAGCAATACTTAATTTGACAATGTTATATATGTCATAAGTGCTATCTCACTTGGCAGTGTTGTGTCACCAAGGGTGGATTCAGGAGTTGGGAGAGGGTGTAGGCCATACATAAAATGTAAACATTCTTTGTAAAATAAGTGTCTTTTTTAATTTGCATTATTTATCTTTATTTAATCATTTAGTTTGAACCAGTACACACGTCAGCCATGATAAGACTAGTTAACATTTTAGTAAGTAAAACTACTAGATAGTCTTGTTGCCATTGGGCTAAAGTTCTCATCCTTCATTAGTGTACTCAGGGATCCACCCCTGTGTAGTGCTACTGGATCCACCCCTGGGTAGTGCTACTGGATCCACCCCTGGGTGGTACCACTGGATCCTCTCATAGCTATAGTGCAGCTACATCCACCCCTGGACAATATGCTATTGGATCTGCCAGTTGAACTGCCACTGGATCCACCCATAGCTAGTTCCACTGGATCCGCCCCTGGGATGATCCACCTATGGGTAGTGCTATTGGATCCACCTCTGGGTAGTGCCACTGGACCCACCTCTGGGTAGTGCTATTGGATTCATCCTGGATAGTTCCACTGGATCAGTACCTGGGTAGTGCTATTTAACTTTGCAATGCCATGCTAGTGGTACATAATGCTGATCATGATAATGCTGTGTTAATGTAATGTATCTTCTTCCTCCCAAATGTCCGATATTAGTAACCCATGGCAAATTATTGTGATGTAAATGTCATTGTGCAGATATGTTCCTCAGTTTGACGACATAAAACATTTGTTTTGACACTGCTTCCTTCCTTCATTTCATGTGACCTCCTATTCTCTCTATCTCCTTCTTTCTATCCATCGCACACGTGTGTGTGTGTGTGTGTGTGTGCGCGCGCGAGCGCATGCGTGTGTATAAGTATGTGTGTGTGCATGAGAGCGTGTGTGTGTATATGTACTACAACTAAAACATACTTCCTTGTCTTCTATCTGTTTGAGATCTTTACAATGTTGTCTAGATGTATTCAATACGACAGACGTATATATTATCAAAAGTGTGCTAGCATGTGAAAAGACATCTCTCATCTTAGTTTAATAATTCAACAGAATAAATGCTATGAAGTAAGAATGTTAGATTCAGTTAAGTTTCTTGAAGACTTTGATATTTTCCTGAAATATTCAACTCTGTGGAATTATTGTAAATGTTCTACATTACATAGCTGAGCCTCCCTATTACTGCAGCAGCTCAGCTGATGACCATACTCAGATAAGTGGCACACTTCACATATGAGTAAGTCATAAATTGTACCTTTATTGATCGACAATCTGTGTATAAAATCGATAAAAGATATACCATATCTAAAGTTTAAGAATCAATAATTGATTACTCAAACTTTCACTTGTAACATTATTATTGCTCATTATGATGAACACAGTGATTGAGTGATTATGGAGTTTAACTTCGCTGCGGGCATCTTTCACCCATTTGCGACGATTAAACATGTAATTATTTAACTATATGGGATTAAAAATGAAGCATGAAATACATGCCAAAAAAGAGTAGTTAAAACAATGCACATGATACATTAGTTAGATGAATGGCCAAATTATGTAAATGATACAATATGAATTTGATAAGTAATTTAAAACCTTCCATAAAGATCAATTTCTTTTTAAAAAGATAATATTTGGAATCTCACCATGTGCTCAGAATTGAAGTACATGTAATAGATGGTGTTACATTACTTGAACTACATCAGCCTTGTTCAGCCACATGTGATAACTTCCAGTTAATTAAACAAATAGGAACAAAATTAAAATCGACTTATTTTTACTCAGCATAGCATTTTTGACATCAGCCTAAGCAGCTGGTAACAGCGTAGCAAAACTCAACCCAGCGTAGCAAATTACGCTCCAAATGTAGCAGTTGGCAGCTATGTATTTGTGTTTTTAAAAAAATAAAATTTTTAGCTATCAAAAACAGTTGTCAGCGGGGAAAAAATAAGTGGAAATTAAATTTTTTTTTCCATTTTCAAAAAAATGGAGTCGGCGGATCCGTGAACCAACTTATCCAAAATAAAAGGCCTAAGGCAGCAGTTCAGAAATATGCTAAACCCATGCTTCTTCACATCAAGATCTACCGAGAATCCACTAGATTGATTTGTAACCAAGAAAATATTGTAGATGGTGTTCACATTGTCTTTTATTTGTCAATGCAGAATATTATGCCTTTAAATAATATTTGTGTACAGGTGTATAATATTATGTATGTGTGAATATTTTCATGGCTAAAATGAGCAGCGTAGCTACCTCCAATAAATTACATTGCCCTTGCAAATTACTTGTTATTTCACTCAGTGGATAGAGTTGTTATATGGTCATAAGTTCTAAATTGAATATAGAAACATTGGTTACCTACCGCGAGAGCACCCCTAGGTGTGAAAAGGCGAATATATAGGAATTTACATGGAGCTCTGGAGGGAATATCGACAGAGTAGTTAATCAGCTTTTACTAACGAGTAGGTGAGAGAGACGAGGTGTTAAGAAAACGAACGAACGACTTGTTTGTTTGATCGATTGATAAATGTATTTCTCAACCAATATTAACAAAACTCTATAAAATAATAATATATGGCCCAATCTTCCGTATGGAATTTAAAAAATAAAAGCACTGTAGACGTATAATATTAACACAAATCTATAAAATAATAGTTCTTCAGGATGTGTATTGCAAAGTCAGAGTTCGTAGTATTTCACTCTAAATGAAGCAACTTAGCACATGCATCAGCATATTGCATCCTGGTCACAACTTGACCACGAAACCTGTCTTTGAGGACACTTAGTCGCCGATCAATAGTAGCATAACGTTTCCGTTTCCTTGGACGTTGTCCACCTGCTGAGTACTGGACTTGTAGAGTCTCGTTCGTATGTTGTTCGTCTTTCAGGAAACTCAGGAACCGGAACAGTGGTGGATGTGCGGTGCCAATGCATTGTTTAATACGCTGGTGCCAGCCCTCCAAATGGTTATTTGTGCGTGGTCCATCGTTGTCATGGTGATTCCACTGCACTAGGTGAAGTGGGCCCTCAATCCAATTTCTGGTGATGTAGTCGGCCAAACTCCTGCATCCCTGGTGGTTCGGTAGCGCCGCAAGAACGTCCAACCATTGGTCCTCAACCTGCAAGCATTTAAAATGAAATGTATACAAACTATAGTTTGCATAGACAGGTGCATCCATTTAGTTAATGCTTAGTATAGAAGTTGATGTTTAGTATACACACCTGATTGACTGGAATAAGAGGAAGAACCGCTGCTCGTCGTACAAACTCCTTCACTTCCCCGTTGTCTTTGTAGGCTAGTTGCATGCCCAAGGATTGGACTTTCCTCCATATACATTGGGTGTAATGAAAGAAGTACCCTTTCCATGAGCATCCAAGAATAGTTCTTGCCGCTGTTCTTGCTGCGTCTTCATAATCCATCTGTTAAAAACATAGTTAAGACCATGAGTATAACATTGAATCGAAACACATTTGACTATACAACATGTATCAATGTGATACATGTTATTACCTGTATAACATTTGGTTGCCATCTGTTAAAAAAATAGTAAGACCATGAGTACAACATTGAATCGAAACACATTTGACTATACAACATGTATCACATTTTATTACCTGTATAACATTTGGTTGAAACCGCAATCCTCGTTGTCTGCAAGCGTCAAGCAACAAGCGGAAACATCTCTCATAAGTGGCACTGGTCTTGTTGGGAAGCAAGAAGAAGACTAGGGGCATCATCACTTGAGCAATAAGGGCATGTATAGTGTACAGTTGATAGAATAAACGCGGAACCACGTAAAAGGTGCCGTCAGCATAGATGGTCGCGGCATCGCACAACTTCTCCAAGTTACCACGGGTTGCAAATCCCAGGATCTTGTCGTTGTTGCCGTCGTTGATGATGAGGAAGGCTTCACCGGACGGAGTAGAACGTAGGGTGTCGGGAATGTCGACATCTGGTCTGGTTTTTGGAGCCTGAAACATAAAATATATACTAGTATATATAAAAAAAAAAAACATTCAACTATCACCAATAGTCCAAAACAACCTCCGAATCTCAAACGTATTGTTACTTCATCACGGTTTAGCAAAATTAATATACATCGCCTATTTGACAACACAACAATATGACACAAATGACATAACTTACAGGTGGTAAGGCTCTTTTGCGACTTCTATACATGGCATTCTTAACGGTCTCAAATGTTGGAATCTTCTTCACTAAGTCGAGAGTTTCGTCAGTCCAATGGCCTTCTCTGATGCTGTTTACTTCTTCCTTGTAGATTGCCGGAAGTGAAGAGGTACTGGCTTGTGCCTTATCTTTCACATTCAGCAATAATTCTTTTACCTGTAAAGTAAATGATACATTATATATTTAAAGGCATAATATTCGCTGTTTGTTTGACAAAATTCCACTGCAATCCTAGAACATACAGAACTTTTAAAAAAGATAAAACTCCTGAAACATATCTACTTCAACCAATGCCAATACATCACCGAA
>JAUTBQ010189557.1:0-10409 GCA_032361185.1 Lepetodrilus ovalis | reverse complement strand
CCTGCACCCATCAGCTAATAATAATATGAGCCAATCAAATTCCTTGTAATGTTGAACACGCGAAACCTCTCGTAGTGTGACAGCGTGTAACACAGACTGTTGTGTTCTCACTGTCAGGAGAGCATTATGATTAATAGGCATTTTAGAAGAGCGCTAAATTAAATACTGAATCAAACACACATAACAATATAAGAAAATATTATGCACCAAAACTAAACAATTATTTTTCTAAAAAATTGAAAAAATAACATGAATCATTTCTAATTTTATAATCGACATATTGAACAGAATTTGAGTGCAGCATGTCGATTGATGTTTCAGGTGACATGTCGATTGATGTTTCAGATATGAGGATGGCTGTGTGGGAGATGATAAAATCAACACACAGCAAGACAAATACAAACAGGAGATAATGAATGCGCTAAGATACCGGAATGTATAGCATGAGCAAGTAAGTACACCAGACCCTGAGAGTATAGAGTGATTTAAGTACAAACTCACGCTCAACTCTAGATTTTCTTCACAAATCTCAATATAAAATAATACAATTTAAGCTTGAATCGTACTAAAAATATTTGGTAATCCCGGTGCCTGAATGTATAGAGCTGGTAAGTAAACAAGTCCAAATCCTGTCTGTGAGGGGACTTCCAGTGTGACATGACGCACTATGTCACTATATTATTATAACACTATGTCACTGAGATATTCCCGCTGCGACGTAAAGCAATAATTCAATCAATCAATCAATCAATTTTACTATCACACTTTGTCACTATTTCACTTTATCACTATTTCACTATCACTATTTCACTATCACTATTTCACTATGTCACTATTTCACTATAACACTGTCACTATTTCACTATGTGACTATTTCACTCTCATTATTTCACTATTTCACTATCACACTGTCACTATTTCACTATGTGACTATTTCACTATCACTATTTCACTGTCAGCCACTGAAGTCAGTAAATGTTCACAGTGATTGTGAAGGCCAAGTGTACATTGCAGTGTTTGTGTTCACAGGTACATTGCCGTCTGCCTGTCTCCTGATTGGATGAATTCCATAACCTCTGACCTTCATCAGTCACCAAGTGGCCTCATTATCATTATCTCAAGCTGTTTCATCTCTCAGTATTGTGTCAGATAGTACTGTGTCGGATTGTACTGTGTCGGATTATGTCAGATTGTACTGTGTCGGATTGTACTGTGTCAGATTTGTACTGTGTCAGATATATGTATGATGCGTTAGACCTGTCAGAGGCTGGCTCTCGTGACAAAATAGTTCATTGAGGTGCAGGGAGGTGTAACAGTTTCTAAATACTGAGTGTGTGTGTGCATGTGTGTGTGTACATGCATGCATGTGTGCGTGCATGTTTGTGTGTGTGTGCTTGTGTATGTGTTATGGCTGTTGTTGGCTCAGGTAGATTCTACTGCTACTGAAATATATGCAAGATACATACATACATGTACATTGAGTATAAGACTAGGAACATCTGTGAATGTTGGGCTAGATCACGGCTAGATCACGGCTAGATCACTAGGACTGCTTCCTGTGAGTGGAGTACAAACAAACATGACCTGACATCTGTTTATGTCTTCAGGTTTATCGCTGGTAGATAAGAATGGTCCTCTACATTAATACACGATCATCACAGGTTAGCTCTGTTAGAGAACCCTACTAGAAGACATGGCAGAAGATCTCAGGCTACTACTCATGGACATGGTGTCTCCTTCAGGCTATACTCTCGTCATGGCGGCTATTTTGATGCAACCATTTATCTGGCCATGTCAATGAAACAATCTGCTGTTGTTTGAAGGTCTGGTGATAACACTTCTGACTCAACTGTCTGATCCAGTTACCTTGAGGATTATTAATTAGATCTGACTTATAGTCTGTAATGTATTGGCTGTCAGATTTTCATTTAATTATTTCATCTCACCTCGTATCTATTACCAATTAAGCTTAGCTAGTTTCAGGGGCTGCTTGTACATTGTTATCAACCAAGGCTGGGCCACTGAAGTGTGAGCAGCTCTGGCCACTGATCTAATCTGATGTTGCCCATCATCGTCTTAGCTAGTCCAGTCTAACATCTGTGTATATAAGTAGGTGTGATTTATTGCTGAACCCTTACAGGCCTGTAACTACTGGAGGTCCTGTTAGGAAACAAGTCTGAAGAAGGCTTTATTATGTAATTGATCAAACTTACTTAAAAAGCCATCTTCATATCAAATGTTCCTCAAAAGGTGTAAATATTGTTTGAGAGTATTCCACATAGTATTGGGAATAAATTAATTTTATGATTTGCATGCATATTTATATTTTGAAATGTAATATTTGAATGTATTTTTGTTCATATACTTTCCATTTGATACTGCTGTATGTCTACCAACCTTTAGTGTGTATTCTATATACTGGTGTTGATATATTAAGCAACACCTGTCCTGTTTTGTATTTTTCTGCAATGTTTTTGATATTCTTTCAAAGAATTCGCTCGTTCATATGATGACCATCTTTTATTGGGTTTTCTCTGACACCATTTCAGCCTCAATCTCTGCCTGTGAAGATCCACAAGCACCTCCATCCCCACCTCCATCCCCACCTCCATCTCCACCTCCATTCCCACCTGCCCCACTATCTCAATCCAGAACACATGTTAGGCATGTTGGCATCTTCAATGGTACAGTGTTCTCTATAAGACTTAGTGCCTACACCACTACCCTACTACACCACTCCCTTACTACGTTTGCTTCAATATCCACACCACCCTCCCTCCACACCAGGTCCCAACGTGAAGAGAATTGTTCCACTTATTTACTTAATTTTTTAAGGAAACCTCGTTAAGAAAATATTTTATAGAACTTCTCATGGTTTTGAGGATATTAATTTTACAATACACATCCCTCCAGTGTGGTGCTATCTGTCTGTCTGTCCTGTCTGACCACTGTTTTGTCTGACCACTGTCGTTGTCTGATCACTTTCCTGTCTGGTCACCTTTGTCTTGCTCCAAAACCTCAATATGTGTCTGATGGAACCGTGGACTGACTGATCACACTGTGTCTGATGGTTGTGGAACTGTCTACTGACTGATCACACTGTGTCTGATGGAACATTCGACTGACTGATCACACAGTGTCTGATGGAACATTCGACTGACTGATCACACTGTGTCTGATGGAACATTCGACTGACTGATCACACTGTGTCTGATGGAACATTCGACTGACTGATCACATTGTGTCTGATGGTTGTGGAACTGTCTACTAACTGATCACACAGTGTCTGATGGAACATTCGACTGACTGATCACACAGTGTCTGATAGTTGTGGAACTGTCGACTAACTTATCACACAAGGCACCATTGTGTGCAATCTGTACACATTACAGTATTCCCGTCTGTACATGATGGTAGTGTAGAATGCTAGTGGTATGGGCTACAGAATACTGGTGGTGTGAATTACGCCTCTGTGAATTATTCTAGTACTATGGTATACAGTATTACATTCTATCCTTATGAAAGGTCTCTTGTGGCTATGTAAAAAAAAACACCATTTTATCACATAGAAAAAGATTGCCACGAATTGCCTGAAAATAACTAATACAGGGTAATAAAGTATACGCCTCTGTATAGTAGTATCTAGTACATATATTATACTTTTGTTATGAATTGCTACTAGTCAGCATTATGCTATTGTACTCTATCAACACATGTTGTTTGTGCTACCAGTGTTTTAGAAGCGAGTGATGGACGTTAAGTAATGCTGCATTATACTTATCTTAGATTTCGATCTATAATTAACTACTGGAGGACGTATACATGTACTGTTTAGGACATTTGTGTTGATTAGGTGTTAAATATTCTGCGAGATCTACTATTAATGCCCAAAGGCCTCATCACGCCCACTATGTAAGTCCCTTATTTATTAGTTTCCATCCATTTCGACAATGAATGGGGTGCAATATGTTACACAATTGACATCCCAGAGGACTTTCGCTTGAGCATTTGTCGGCACGTTCATATCCGGCTTAATGAGATATATATACCCATCACATCATCCCTTCGATATTCATGCAACACCGCAATCATAGACTTTTAGACATGACCTTAGGCTAAATGCTGGTTAAACCATCATAATCCCAAACCTACCGCTATTGGAATCGAGAAGTTTTGTCCAGCGTCTGTATGAATTCTCTATATCCTAGTCTATTGCAATTATACAAATACTATTCATTATTACTATAAGTGAAAGATTACCGCAAGGACACTTCACTTACTCAATACTGTAAAAGATATTTCGTTCTGGTCAATAGAGATCCTTGTGTACCTTAGATTGCTTCAAACTAATATATTTGAAACCAGGTTACTTTGATATGTGTTACGTATTATGATACTACGATAGTAAACTGATACTTATTATGTTTATGATTATGATGATGTGATGATGAAACCTCTTTTGAAAATGCAATAATCAACACACGGCGGCGTATAGTGTCTATCAACCATTTCCAATCATGACTGACTACAACATTCCACCTGGTTTATTCTCTACTTCTTCATGCCCGAGAGTAATTAATGAAAGTAACTAACATTTAAATTGTCACAAAGATATAATATTGCTATACAAATATCACCGAAACAGGGTAACACGATCAGAACTAACACGATCGCTGGATACCATGACTAGACCTTCATTAACCACATGCTTGGTGCCAAGTATACTAGACGTGTCTGTAGCATGTATATTTCCCAGAATATATTTGAGGTTTTGTTGGTATGTTGTATATATCAGGATGTGTATTAAGATGCATTGAATGCTCAACCATGGTTTGTTATCGTGTTGTTTATAGAACAATGTCACTGCGTGTACAACACTGAGTGAGGGGGTCTGCCTGATGTGTGCGTCTACGTACTTGCAGATTTATTTTATGTCGACCGTATTATTAAGATATACACGCCATATATATGTATGCATTTATGTATGTATGTACATGATAAAAACACACGTCTGGTTATTACCTAAGTGACAAACCATCACGCAACTAAATCTGTAGTGAACATGTCGCCAGGAAATATTCGACATTTGAGAATATGAAAAACATTGAGTAAGCAGATGAATGACATTTGTAATTGCATTGATTGTGTTGCCAGCCCTGCGGTAAAATGCCTTGTGTTTTTATATCCATCTAATATACATTACATATAAATGTATACATACGTGAACCTGAGAACTGATTGCTGTATAGCGTATCGTGTTTCACAAGAGTTGGGAGATACGCCATTAAAAACCATTTTCACATCGCTAGTGTTGCTCTTTGTTCTATAATGGACATACGGCGAATAGGTAGACGGAGGTTAGTGTAGTCATAATGGCCTGTGTTTTCGAGGATGGTATAGCATGCGCCTATACGTTAGGTCAACTGACACGTCAAGCTTTCAGTTGGTGAACTTATTTGATGTATGCCGCTACGACGTATGCCGCTACGTCTGCCCCGTATGTCTTCCATACGTAGGCCTACTTCATGATTCTTGGTAGCAGATCATCTACAGTAGCGAACACTGATTCTCTTCTGGAAATCCTCTAGGGAAGGTTGCATTGATTGCTTTGGTAACATCTACATACTTATAACAGGATAAATTCGCCAACATTGATATTAGTGATATTATAATGACTTAGATATTATCTTTGAAAGCCAAGCGCGAACGTTCAGTTGAGGTAAAAGCCAATCATTATTATTATTATTATTATTATTAGATGATTATTATTATTATTTTTGTTATTATTATCGATGACGTTGAAGGTATTGTCGCTGTATCCATATCAAGTGCATAGATGTTAAATACAAATTCGACCTTTATTCTACATGCCCTTCAATCTGGAATAGTCGCGGTGAAGACAAAATAGTAATGGACCAGTTGGCGGACGTGCCCTGCTAGTCGTACTGTCAGTGTTGGCAGCCGTATTCTCTCGGTGACCGTCCCGTTCCAGAGACCGTATGTGTCGGACTAACAGGACCCACTCTGTCATGTGATGGTATACCAGGTGCCATAGACCCAGATGTATGTTTAAATAGTGTTCAGAACTGGCCTTCTTGATCAACGAATTCGTACGTGGCATAAAAACATTACTTTGCTACTTGATCTGTCGACACATGTCCACAATGGTCGTAATAGTGGTTTAATGAGGTGACTATAATATAGGCCTATGCCAGTGATCTGTAATAATGACAAACTGGCTATTTTATTTTCACCACGGATACCGGATATTTGAAAATAGTTGGAAGTAATGCGAAACTATTAACATTTAGTAACATTTAATACCGGTATTATGTTTGTTTGCAGGTCCGAAGCAAGCCATGGGGCAACTATGATATTTGTCATAAATCACAATATCAAATTTTAATTTTCATTCAATTGCTACGCAAAACATTTTTTTTCTACGGTTACTAAGGATTTTAATAGTTAACCCTGACCCTGCTGGGTTAGGCACATACACAACTGTTTAGGGCATCTCCGGTTGTCTGCAGCAGGGAGAGGGTTAAAGACAAATAATATTTTCATTGTACTGCTAAAGGCTACTATTTAATAAATGGATGTAGGTCACGTAGCAGTGTGAACAGAGGTCACGTGAAAATTTGAATTGAATCTATTTAAATTGATTATACTCGAGCATAATTATTTCACAATAAAACAAATTGTTTTGCATGCATTCAAGCTTCTTTTCTCCAAAAATACAAGTGACACGGAAAATCACGTATTGAATAGTTTTATATTATGTGAATAATGTCCCATTTTCGAGCATCGACAAGTTAGGCTTTACGCTAAAGACGGACGAAAATAAATAACACTAAACTCATAAAATGGTCAGTTTTGTTTTTACTATTACTAGAATACATATTCACCATGTTTATGCAATAGTTAGTTAAAAACTTGTATTATTTAGTTATTTATAGGCCATTGTAACCAGACAAGCACACAAGTACATTAGAGCAAAGAAAGCGCCAACACCATACTGAGTGAGATAGGAAAGGGTAACACCATACTGAGTGAGATAGGAAAGGGTAACACCATACTGAGTGAGATAGGAAAGGGGAACAACATACTGAATGAGATTGGAAAAGGTAACACCATGAACTTATATCACTAAGGCTGATCAAGATTTCAAGGTTACCGTCGGCGCATCAGCTTAATTTAGATATACCAGCGTGTATGTGCTCTCGTAATGGAAAGATTGTTATAGGATAGCGACACTCTTGCCTTGCACGACTTTCAGTGTTCACTTACAAGTCATTTGATATTCCACTCTTCTGATGGTATAAGATATACACATTATAAAACCATACACCAATCCACTCACCTCGTGCACTCACAATACCGCCATTCACCTCTCACACTCGCAACACCTCCACCTCACGCGCTCGCAACACCTCAACCTCGCACTCGCAACTTACTCGCCCCTCGAACGAATGAAAACATTCGGGCTATTCAAAGTACAAAAGTAACAAAATGAAAGCAGAAATACTTGACATTGGTGCCAAGATGGTTATTTAGAACAAGGATGTCCATTTGGTTATCTTGCATGTCGACACAACAGTCGGAATCTAATAAATTATGACCAAATAGTATCGTAGTAAAACAATACTGGTGTAACTGCGGCACTTCTGAGCACGTGCGTGGGTATATAGCGGAATGGACGGACGACATCCGGTTCCTATTTCCCTGACAGCCTAGGCTCTGCTGTCGAATCCGCTTCATTCAACCTGTCGTGCGTCTTGCCAACATGCTCTAATTAAAGGCGGAAAAAACTTTGATATGTGCTACTTCAAGTGAAAATTAGATTGACACATTGCTAGGAAATATGAACTGTTGTCGAACGATGTCAGGTTTTAACTTGAGCTGGTTAGGTAAAGGGGGCGTTTATTCATTGCTATTGCGCGCTCTGTCATCTGGGTAATGGTGCATGGACGCTACTTTATGACACATGGTATAAAACATCAGCCGAGATAGGTTTGTTATCTACATCTGACAGGGTAACATAGTGTGGTAACATTTATGCAGATCGTGACACTATTGTCACGTCCACCACCACCACGACCACTACTACTACTGCTACTACTACTACACGACCACTACTACTACTACTACTACTACACGACCTCTACTACTACTACTACTGCTGCTGCTGCTGCTGCTACTACTACTACTACTACTACTACTACTACTACTACTATTACTACTGCTACTACTACTACTACTAATTATGTTATTACTACTTCTACTATTACTACTACTACTACTACTACTACGACGACGACTACCTCCACCACCGTCACCACTACTACTGCTATTACTACTACAACTAGTATTACTATTACTACTACTACTCCTACTACTACTACTAATTATGTTATTACTACTACTACTACTACTACTACTACTTCTATTACTACTACCACCACCACCACAACTGCCTCCAACCATTATTACGACCACCAGCAATCAAAACTGTATGTGGATAAACAGATAAAGTGTTCATTCACGTGTTGTTACTATAGCTAGGTAGTAACAGTTGCTATTGATATATTCGACGAGCAATACCCAAGGCGGTGTCCAATATAATAAACTAATTCTGAATGCCTCGCGGCAAAACGACAGTTGGTACTGGTCCAAATTAGGTTAAATATGGACATCCCCCGAGGAGCTGGATATATCAGCTAGAGTACTACAATGTGTTTTATTGGCAAGTACCATAAGCCACACAACACTTAGAACATCTATTACACATCTGTTACGTTAGATAATTGCAAAAGTGATGTGTATTTCCAGGAAATTGTCTGGAAATTGCTTGTTTACAACTTTCTAGAAGGGACTGATTGCTGTAGTAAATGCAATTATATTGTTATTCCAACTTAATGAAGTTGAAGTTACCACCAAAAACATATCCTGAAGAAAGAAAAGTGTTTTGCTGTATTCTAGCTCAGTGACATTTACCCAATTATCTGGTATTTCTTGGTGGTGTATCTCCAAAAACCTATATAGAGCAACAACAAACTATTGTTTGGAAGCTAAGTTGCTGTTCGTGCATTGGTTACGATGAAGTTAACGACTTCATGCCAAGTATTCTGTTTGACAATTATGGTGATGGAGTCCAATGTATTATAGTTAAAAGCCCATTTATACTTGCTAAAAGTAACGGAACTCGTAACGACATAAAGTGAGTGACGGTCATGTTTGCATTTTGTGTAACTAATCTAAACAAGGTAGTACGATAGGGAACGAATCTGTATCGTGTTAGATATATGCTGCATGTCCCTATTTACCGACTGCTTACTTCAGCATGCCAACACTGCTATCCATACTTGCTAATATCACTATCATAGTATATATGGTTGAGGAATACCTCTACGCTCTAGTCATACAATACATATGTTCCACGTGCTTATATGGAACACACACAGTATTTAGAGCAAGTGTATTCGACTACTTTCAGTTTCATCAATATACTAGCTAAACGAATAAAAACAAATCAGAATAGATTGCATTGGGCCAGAAAGTAATGTGGGTTGCAATAAAACCCTGTTCTGTTTTGTTCTGTTCTGCCATCATTCAATGTGACTCAGTCAGTACTAGGCATACAAGTATACCACGTAATACGTGCTTGTATAGGCCATCAGTAGCGAGAATTAAGGGCTGATATTACTTGATGGAAAACATCCAGTTACAATCCTTTAAAGCAGGTAATTACGATGGCAGTCATCGTTTTGTGTGCAATCCACATTGCATCTCCCTTTTAGATGATGTATATAGCTGAGTCTGTTCTTATAGCCACAGATTTGCTTAGCCAGCGCTCGGTGCTCTTAGTTTCCGTAGATAGCAGTCCGCGAGTCCGCCACTAGAAACCCTGCAATAACTTAGCGGGAAATAGTGATCCATACATAACAAGAGACATAATTCCACATTCGTCATCCTGATATTACTAGCATCTGACTAGTAAAGAGATCATATCAATAGAATAGGATTTCGTGGGCTCCGTTATACAAGGGTCGATATAATAATTATTCGAAATGAATACAAATATTGACTTCAGTAATACTACAACACGTTGATGTCTTCGGTCTACGAATATCGCCACTATTGTTAGATATTCGTCCATATGGTGTTATGAATGTGACCTAGACTCTGTCAATGCCAGATGTGTTTTGAATGAATATTTAAAGTCATACTAGCACGGCGGTTTGACCTATATAACGGACATGTGGTCATCCATGTGAAAATGCTGTCCATTACTTACTTGAATGTCCGAAATACATCACATATCGAAAACAAATACTAACAAATATTCAAACAACTACAATCCACAAAGATGCACATATCGATGCCAATCTGTTGTTATATGGATGCTCAGA
>JAUTBQ010189546.1:0-10410 GCA_032361185.1 Lepetodrilus ovalis | reverse complement strand
ATTATAAATATCAAGTGTTGGGGACTTAGTATACCAGGAAATAACAACTTTTGGGTGTACAAATCCAACGTAAATAGACTCAGACTGAAATTCGTTTGGTCATTATCTAGGTCTATCAACCGTGATTGTATGCCTTTAAAATATAAAATTTTATGTAATAACCAAAGAAATGTCATTAATTCAGTTTAATTTGAGACATTATATAAATATAGTCATGGTATTCATATCTGAGTACATATTTCACTTGCTTTGATCAGCTTCACGTGCTCTGACAAATCATTTTCTGCATGTTCTGTGCAGACAATCACATGGTTTTGTTTACATCTGTCAATGAAATCTCGCACAATCACGTCGTTTCACGAGACCAAGTGCTCGAGTCAGAAACTGGCGACAGCGGTTTACGATACTGCACAGACAAGATAATATAGTGACAATTAGCTGATAATTGTGTTAACCTAATTACAAGAATGTGTTTGCCGATTTGCAGTAACAGGTAAATGGCCTACATGTAATTGCGGAACCTTGAAACATTGGCAAAACGCACACACCGTGACGAGTTGCGAAATCGAGATGATGCGATTTTCTGATCCTGAGAAGTGAGATGCTGACCTCGCTGGTCTTTGACAGTTGGCGGCATCGTGTAAACAACCCCACTGTCACGTCGTTTCTGTGGAATAATAGTTAACCAGCTTTGAACGGTAAATAACCCCCCAAACCGTGCAATGACTAGGCTGGTTAGACGATAGTTGTTTTTGACATGCTTCACCTGTTCTCGTGTCATGAATGTCTAAATACCAACTTCAGGTAATAATAGATTTCAAGTAGGCGGGGATCGAATACGCAAAAATGTACAGACCAAACAGTGCCCTAACCGCTTTCCTTTGCCATTTATGAGTGCAAACATGCATACATAGCTTCCCAAATGTTTACACAGTCATGCTGTCCTGCACTGTTAGGTTATATAATAAAGAGGGGGCGTGTGCACTGTTATCCAAGTTGTTAGCACAGTGATAAATCGTAGGAATATTCGATGACATCTAGAACACACTGAGTTTGAATCCCCCAAGTGACCTGGCATTGGTGTGTGAGACTCTGGGATGTTATCATATTTCTGAAATGGTCATGATTATATAATGAGTATAATCATAATCATAATGTGGCAATACAGTTATACATCCTTGGTTTGTCAGTACCATCCAGTGCTTGCAGGTTTACCATAACAGTCTGCTGCATGTTTCTGTTTGCCATTAATAGCAAGCCATAATCAGTGATAATAAATGATAACTTGCCGCAAATGTTGTTTGCAATAAATATAAGCCATGCAAGTCGCAAAATTAATAGAAGTCTGGGTATCTATTCAAGGATTTATGATAATCTTGAAAGCAGCTTAAAATAATAGATTTGACAATAAATGTGGGTGGGGAGTCGGGCTGGGGGTGGGTTCATGAGTGGTAGGACAGGGTGAGTCCAGGTTAGGTGGAACTGAAATCGCATTGCAGGCATGTCAGTTTTTTGCGGATCTGCAGAACTCCACTATTTACATCTCCAGCAGTTAGTTTATTGGACCTGGATGGCTTTCAGCCCCCTGATCCTGAGCTTGATTTCAGCTGTGTAAACCAAAACTATTGTCTGTTGCCATGCCCCCTGGCATTGGGGTTCATTCATTCTTACATCTATGATATGTACTGGTTTACATTTGTTTATGTGGAAAGATGCATGTCTAGACAATGTAGACAGCACAGTGACCTCACCATTCTTGTGGCTGAACTAAACCTGCAAGAACATTTAGCAATAAATATAATTTAATGTGAAGCTGGCGCATTCTGAGTTAGTATCTTCAGCACTGACATGACATGAACATTCTTCAGGAGTTTTCATATTCATCGATGTAAATCTACCCAGCGCCTGCCGTCCTCTGACTCACCAGCTTCATGAATATTGCAAATTATGTTTTTTTAATTTATCTGTTATTCCAAAAGTTGTTCGGCAGCAGTTGTCACATTAGCATTACATTTATACAGATCATACAGTGTCAGTGTGTACATGGTGTAGCCATCATATTCTGTGGTGCCTCACAGCTATTGTACTCAACCCCTGCAGATTGTTACCGGTAATACTAATATTATTGTTCAAAGCCAGACGTCGCCTCATAGCTCTGTTCTTGCCCTTGGACAAGTTGGACAAGGTAATATTTGCTCCATTCCCCACAGGGCTCAGAACTAACATTTTGAGTAACTTGCCCATAGGGCAAGTTGCAAATGCACTACTGTGTGACTACAGGTGCAATATGTTAAAAAAAAATAAGCTGCTCGCAGTGCAATTTAACTTGTCGGGCATATGTTAGTCTAGAGCCTTGCCCCATGTAGCTATACTCATGAAATTTGTTTGATATCTTAAGTTAACATGTGTTTTCTTTGTTTTTATTTCGTCGTATATGGGGAAACTGAAAGACTCATGCTGCAATGTATAAAAATAACTCACTCTTCATTTTATTATAGTCATAGTTTATTCACTTTTTGGAGCACTAGTCCTGATAATGATAACATATAGTAAAAGCCTAATAAATTCTAAATTTCTACTAGTCCTTAGGATACCTTTAGCATTGGATAGTTTGGCTTTGGCTACAGGACTAGTGCTAATATTAACCCCTGTAGACAATGTATGTCTTATTTAAACAACATAAAGATCTATGCAATTCGTTTGTATTGTACCAGACAAATCTGCCCGAATGTAATCTTCAATTAGTTGCATTCTTTCCATCTATGAATAAGCCTGTAAAAGCTATGATTGTAAAAGTATGTAACATTTTATTCAGGTGCCGAGATTATGAAATTTTATGCTCAAACTCAAATTTTATATGTGATTTAATAACAGAATTTTGAGTTGATCGTGAAATCACACTGAAAAAAGCGTAATGTCATTGTCAAGTATGAAAATGAATGCGAGAGTGATTTTGGATCCGATAATAAATATGTACCATAGTAACTATATGTATATGTATGTATGAAGTAACAATCTGACCAGAGGCCTGTTGCACGATGTTCTTGTAGCGCTACGATAGTTGTAACTGGGCTCCTGCCACAATAGAAAGCGTTGACCGTACAATAGTTGTAGCCTACAAGTGCGTCATGCAACAGGCCCCAGGATGCAAACTTGCCTTTAAAACCTAAGCTAATAACAGTTCAAATAACAACACTTTTTTTAGGTTGGAAAACATGAAATGTAGTTGCACGTGTATTAAGATACCTAGTATTAACATTGGTTGAAATGCCTGGAGCTTTACCATGGCTTGCAGGCTTGTGTTATTTCATCCCCGATTGCACCATGCGTATGTCTCCTTGTTGACATGACATCCAAATTGGAAAGAAAAGAAAATATATCATGTTTCAGTGGATACATTTTTGCCACCTCAAAGTAGTCCTTGTCCTATAAAAACTGTATGATGAATGTGTTCGAAGGCTGTGCTCAACATTGGAGGAGTCATTGAGCCAGCTTGTGTTAACCTTCTCCTTGCTGCAGGCAACTGGAGATGTCCTAAAGAGCCGTGTCTGTGCCTAATCCAGCAGGGAGAGGGTTAATGTGCTAAAAACGCACAACTGATGGTAACCTTTTAGCAATGAACAATTAAAAACTGTTGCAATTTTATCAAAGCAAACTTGATTTGTCAAGTTGGCCTCGACATTTTGAACAAAAAGCATGAAGGATTAATATTCAATTTACTAGTGCATCATTCCCTGGTGGTTTGCATCATGCTTATACAAAGTTGCTACGACTCCATAGTACTTCTGCTATGGAGTTGTCAATATATCTGAATGTACAGTGTCCCCTCGATATAATGCTGAAGTTGGGGGTCCATGATACATCCTCTGCCTTCTAGTACCCGCCTTATGCGATATTCCAGGGAAATAACGGTGGGGGTGGAAATGGGATCTACGTCTGACCCCACCTTATATCCGAATCCGCTGTGTATCGGACCGTGTTATATCGAGGGGGCACTGTATATGGTGCAGTAGATGTTTGGATTTCTGAACTACATCAAGCTATGCATATTAAGATATTGAGAGCACATACTGCAACAAGCCCACACCCAACATTGTATTGTTGCTAGATTGATGTAGATGGCCTATACTGAATTATACTAAAATCACTGCAAAACTTAGAAGTTAGTACTATGTAGGTAAAAAAACTGAAGTAGACATTATTGATTATGAAATCTAGAAATTGTTTGTGTATCAACAGGTGGTCAAAAGACAAAATCAACATTGTTTTGTTATTAATTCTCAAGAATGCACATCATCGACTTTATATGTTTCATTGGAAAATACTTCATTGGAAAATACTTCACCGGCTGGTTTATTAAAGACTGGATTTCTCTGCACGAGGTCTCGCAGTATATATATATTTATTATTTGATTAACGTATTGTTTCCCCGACTTGTGCAGCTACTAAAAGCAGAGTTGACAGCCGCACTTCATTATCTTCGCGGTGTACGTGACTTCCATCACTCTCAGATGAATAATTATGTACTTTATAGAACTGATTCTTTGTAGGCTAAAGATCCAGAGGGAGAAAAAAAAGTTGAAAAGGGAGGTTTCGTCTGTTTTCACGAACAATAGTCCTCGAATTCTTCACAATTTGTGCAGGGGCCTGTGCAACGTGGTCGGCCGTCATAGAAAGTAGAATCTGCAACGTGTGATGAAATGGGGGTGGCATGTTTCGTTATCCATCAGGGTTCCATATGTGCTGAGACTGACCAATAGTGAAGAATGATGCCATAAGGGGCGTGTATGTCATAATGCCCTTTTAAAAAATTTAAAAAATAATTTTTAATTAAAAGTGTCCTATATTTTCTAAGTGGGCATACAGTATCTGTTTGCGGTATGCGGGTATGCAAAGAAGCATGATGTGTCACTCGTAGATAATATCCCTCCTCCCCACTGGGTTCGAATATGACCTATCCTATCAAAGGGTCTGTTGAACATTTCAGTGTCTGAGGAAATGCACGGATGCCTCATTGTGATTAAGATCTGACAATGGGATTTCCTCAGCATCGTATGTTTACACAATGACGATACTGTTACATTGTTTCAACTGCCTAAGGCCTTCTTGTTCGCTAGTAATGAACCATGGATGGAAAGTTACAAAAACAATCAAGCTTTTTGGTTAATGTGTCGAGTAAAATTCTTAAGTTGTTTTTAAAATTATGCAATGCTCAGCAGTGAATGATGAATGTAAGTACTGTATGAATTTTTATATTCAATTTTTGCTAAAATTGGTTATCACTATTTATGCGATACCATATACAAATTATTTCAATTTAAATTTCAAGGACTACTGAGTGTGACATGTATTGAAAATTAATATTCATTGACATCCTATGGTGGTTTTTGCACGCTCTAGTGCACACCATTTCAGCCCAAATCCCCCCAGCCATTGAGGAAGTTAATCATTGTTATTAAATGATGAAAGTTTTTCGTAACGTTGAGCTGCAACATGCACAATGATACCTTTGAACTCTTTGAGTACTTTGTAAGAGGACTAATGTTACCCTACCTATTAATGTGACTAAAAGTATGCCATAAAATATGACGGATACGTCTTTACAGTTATTGTCGGATACGTTGACGGCATACAAATGTGTAATCGTGGTGTTTTCACTTCAGCGTGATATTCGATATACTTGAGGGTGTTGCTAGTGTGTGTAGTAATCATGTAATCAGGCATTCAAAGTTATTGTAGCCAGAGTCGCCCATACGCGACCATTACCATACCGCTTTTACTTACAATGTGAAATGAATACCCCCGTGGCAATTACAACCCATAAGTGAAGATAACTGTCTACCAATATGCTTGAAGTAAGAAATGTTTTCTCTTCAAACGAAACAATACGTATAACTTTCTGTATTGTGTATTGGAAGTACATTTGGAGAAAATACAAGGTAGAGCAATGTTTAATAATGTTTAGAAATATTATTTAAAAAAATTAAAATATATAAATAAATTAAAAGATAGTAAATTTATATATTTTTGATTTGCATTTCAGTGTATTTCCTTGCCATGTATAGAAATACCGGAGACATCACTTGACTACTGGTCAGTGTAACAAACAATGGCGCGACCCTGGCCCACCTCCGGACCGGAATAAAAATATATCACAAAACAAAAGATGCACGGACAAAACTAACCAATCAGCATGCACGTCAACACGGAAGACCTCCCTGGTGGGGGGGTACAGGAGGAGCCGTCTGTCAAGAATGGGCTCGTCCTGAGCGACGCGACTGTGGACAGCTCCTCGGACGTCGCGGTGTTCACAGAGTTCGTCGACATGGAAGCCCTGTGGCGAGACCTGGGTAAGAGCGAGTCGGAGGTCTCGGAGGAGTCTGACGACGAGGACCGGCTGACCACGCTGTTCAACATGTACAAGCTGGGGCAGAAGAAGGAGCTGAAGCAGTTCATGAGAGGGACCATGTGGCCGGCGGATCACGCCATACGGCACTCGTTGTGGACGTCGTTGTGCAAGCACCTGCTCAGGGCCGACGGGGATTTGTACGACGAGATGGACAAGGAATTGTTCGGAGAGGACGGTAGGTCAAATGTTGAATACTGTGGATGATAGACTGGGTATCCTTTCACGAAGATCTCTTATCCACTAAGAGAGTGGTAGCGCTCACTTTGCCGATAGCTAATACACTGCTAAGAGAGTGATACCAGTCTCTTAGTGGTCTTTATTAAATGTTTTCATGTCTGCATGGTTCGATTAATGACATTTTATTTAGAATATGTGATGGTTAAGTCAAATGTTGAATACTACATAGATGATAGGTCTATATTGTGTTCTCCATATTTGCATGGATCAGTGGAAAGTGTTCGAAAGTCAGAAAATAATCAGTGGCATCATTTTCCATAGGCCCAATGTTAACATGGTTAATGGTCGTAAAATCCTTAATTTTCAAGGAGTCCCACATATACCTTTGACCATGTTAACATTGCAGATTATCAAATGACCCCCAGGACCCTCTCTATTTTGAATACAGATTGTTTGATTTATATATTATAACATTTTGAAAAAAACTGATGGTAGGTGAAATGTTGAATACTACATTTTATATAAAATTTTGCAATATGTGATGGTAGGAGATATGGTGAATACTGTGGATGATATTTTTGTTCTCCATAATTTTGTTCTGCATGGTTTATGTTTTGGAATAGCTGTGGTTTATTCTTATCGTGTTATGTTTATTCTGGTTTTTAACATTTTGTTTTTACTCTATGAAGGTGTCTTAACTTGGCAGGTGAGACATGGTATGATTAATGATGATTTAAAATAGCTATAGTTTATTCTTATTGTGTCATGTTTATTATTATTCTTAACATTTTTATTCACCACTTGACAGTTGAAATGTAGGACTATGTGATAGTTTACCAAATGCTTTTAATGCATTATGTACTTGTTAATTCTTGATTATCTTGTTAAAGGAAAAACTACTTATACTGAATATAGATATAGTGCATTTTGCTTTTCTTTTTAATCAGGAGGTATCTATCATTTATTGTGATAACTTTTTCTTGGAAACTATTTCACACCTTTCTAAAGATTTAATTAAATTTGGTGCACTATTTCAGTATATTGTTATCTGATAATTTGCTGTTACAAAATGGGTTACTTCATTGTAAGCCAATCTTGTCACCCATACATGCAAATACAGCTGATCAGAAGATACCACTGCGCTACCAAATAACAAGAACTGTATTGTAGAAAAATGTACTATCTAAAATGAAGTATTATCTGTATGGTATATTCTAAATCTAATTACAAGCAATTTCCTGTTATAATTTGTAATCGAGGGATCAAGCTGCAACATCTGCTAATCGACATATTGCATCTATAAAATTACATGTATAGTTTGTATGAACATTACCAAATATTACTCTTAGATATACATGAAATAATGCATGCAATTAAAAAAAATTAATAATAATTAGTTTCCCAATTTGCAAATTTGATTCTTACTGTACAGTTAATAATTGTGACCTTGATTATGTGTGTTTTATCGGTAAAATGTACTAAAATATTTTATGCAATATCTCCAGTAACAGTACTTCAGGCCAGATTTATAACTGTCTTGGTAATATGCAACCTTGATGATGAGTGTTTTGTTGGCGAAATGTTCACAAATATTAAAGTTACCTGAGCTGCAAATGACCATGGGAGAAGTTCAGGCAGGGGAAGAGAGTGTATGGCGTAAATATTTGCTAGGATTAAGATTGAGAGTTGTGGCTTCCTCTGCTTGCCTCAGCTGACAGACCCAACGACAAGCAGGTATCTCAGTGTGACCTGCTGTGACCTGCTGTGACCTGGTGTTCCTAGTCAGCTTGTCACGACCACCAGCAGTTATGACTTACGGCCAAACTGGTCCGTCCTCTCCCGTTCTGTATGGTTCATGTTATAATGGTGTATCAGTTATCAGTAGTAAATCAGAGATACTAGTTGCTGGAGGAGGTACCAGGGGCGGATTCCAGGAAATGTGCGCAAGGTGCACACCACCCCTAAAAAAATGGCATTTATTTTTAATAAATAAATAAAAATTAAATTGAAAATTAATGTATTTTGCATTTTTTACTCAAATAGGCTGCTACACGCTCATTGAAATCTGTGAGTGTATGCATTCAAGTTTTCACTACGCTTGTCGCGTTGAAGCTTCAGCCCTACCTAAAACAAATTCCTGGATCAGTACCCAACATTAAATATGTATATGTAGTGGTTAATACTAACATTTTGGAGCACTAGTCCTGATAATGATAACATATAGTAAAAGCCTAATAAATCCTAAATTACTACTAGTCCTTAGGATACCTTTAGCATTGAGCATTTTGGCCTTGGCTACAGGACTAGTGTTAGTATTAACCCCTGTATATGAGTATAAACATAGGCCTACAGCAACCTATATAGTGCTCCATATAGGTTTTACATCTAGCATTGAAGGTTATGAGGCATATACAATCATGATTCATTTATTGAATGTTTTATCAGTTGCCAGTAGCTAATCAGATGCTATTAACACTGCAGGTTGTACTAGAGGTTAAAGGCCTACACTCACAACTCCATTTATTGAATGTTGCAAGAGTTTATTTCTATTACCTGGAATATTAATACCAGTAGTATCTTTGAGCAAGTATTGGCAACTGATGCATAAACTAGTACATGAAGCAGAGTTTGCACCCAGGGTTACAAATAACCTTCAAATAGAAATCATACCTCAAAATCCACTTTTATACTGTTATCGGTTATAGTAGTTCTAGTATGTAGTTGTAAAGCATTTCTTCAACAACATTTGCTTGAAGAAAGAGAACGAAGTATGCAGGTTATTCTCCTCAGGGCAAACACTTGTTGTGACTTGTGAAGTGGTTTTGTCTGTCATCATGAATTTGCATGTTATAAGAAATGTGAAGGTTTGTAAAATTGGGTTTTTGAGCTTATAGGCCCAATATACAGGACAATTTAAATTGCACTAGGCAACCTATTTTCGTTTAGCATATCGCTCCTTTAGGGCTTTTGCAACTTACCCTGACTAGCTCTGCGGATGTGCAACTGAAAATGTTCATCTCTAGCCCTGGCTTTCTCTTTGAAAATAAATTCTCCAACACATTAATTTGATAGATGCTAATAGATACAGTGCATCCTAATATAACACGGTCCGATGCACCACGGATTCGGATATAAAGCGGGGTCAGACATTGATCCCATTTTTAGTTTTGATATTTCCCTGTACTATATCGTATAAGACGGGTACTATAATGCAGGGGTAATGGCATGGATCCCAACTTCAGCGTCATATCGAGTGGACACTATTCCATTCTTCAATCTACTCCATTGATGATAAGATGTTTACAAGTGGTACAACTAATTACTTAAGTTGTTCACTACCAGGCCCCAATCACGTTATGACGTAAAACAATCATGGATTCACTCATTCACCATGTTCACCAGGCCCCGAGATTACAAATTTTCTTTAGTAGAATTTCATGCTCAACTTAACATGTTTTGTTCATAAATCTCCATTTTAAAGTTTAACTTGATTATGAAATTGTACTTCAAAAGTTTCGTAACAGGTACTGAGATTATTAAACATTTTGAGTACAATTTCCTTCTCAACTCAACTCAACAAAAAAAATTCACAAATACCCGTATAAAATTTTAGCTTGAGCATGAAGTTGTACTAAAAAAGTTTCATTACCTTGGTGCAAGATGTCACACAATTTACGTGACATAGATTAGCAGCGATGGAAACTTACCTATAAAGCTTACTAGCCCGAATAGAGATACAAATAACAAATCAGAGCTCTAGATAAGCTTTTGTGAATTGGGTACAATACCCACTGCATTCACTCTAATTGGGTATCCAAATAAAT
>JAUTBQ010189535.1:0-10410 GCA_032361185.1 Lepetodrilus ovalis | reverse complement strand
CTTGCTTTACCCCTTTAATGCTGAGCGCCAAGCAGGGGAACAACAAGTACCATCTTTTAACGTCTTTTGGTATGATGTGACCGGGATAAAAACCTGCGACCTTCTGCACTCCGGGCCGACGCTCTAACCATTACGCCACGAAGCCGGCATATAGAGAAGATCAAGGTATGAAGAAAGGTTGCAAAGGCACAAAAGATGCTAATGTTAACAAATAGATTGCCTGCAGTGCAATTAAACTTGCCCCTGTATGTCGGGCATATGGTAGTCTAGAGCCCTGTGATAGCTGATGATATCCCACTGGTGATGTCACGCAAAAAGCCTCCAATGCAGACGGCATCCACTAGAAACTGCACAAATGTTTGTAAAAGGTATATTATTACGGTACGGTAAAAACTGTTTTGGTGGCTTAATTCTCATCGACATACTTTCCTGGGTATCCTTTCACGAAGCTCTCTTATTTACTAAGAGACTAGTAGCGCTCGCTTAGCAGTGTATTAGCTATAGGCAAAGCGAGCACTACCAGTCTCTTAATGGATAAGGGAGCTTCGTGAAAGGATACCCTGATCAGTGAGCTGTACTTACCATGTACGAGCCATAGGCATGATCAAACATCTCCAGAATCTTCAACCTGGAACACAAAATAGAGACCTTCATTTACACAACTATTAATTGACCATTACACTGACTGTAAGTAATAACATAAATTGATTATTATTGACATAAAGTCAGTGGTATTGTATTTATCTTAGAATATAATTTACAATCATTTCCAGCTCAATTGGGAGTTTAAATATATTTTTATATATTTATATACATGTACATGTATATACTTGATAGATAAAGCAAATATACATACTTTCAGGTAAAAATATGTTTGACCATGAAATATGTCAACAAACAATGAGTGTATGCCTACATGTACTTGGCAGGATTTCCACCAGCTGTTGGTGTTAGCTCACAGAGTATCCTGCCACCGTTAGAACAGAGATAACCACTCGGATTCACTGGTTTTTGCTTTACCCACTTCAGCTGAGTGTCAACATGGTCAAGCAGGGTAACAACAACTACCATATTTTACTGTATTCTGGTATGATGAACACACCTCAGCCCTAGATATAATCACCACGCCAAAGGCTTATAATATTGTTGATCATCACAAACATGTAGTAAATGCCCAGATCGTCACATATGGGTGAAAGAATACTGCTGTGACGCATAATAACTCAATCACTCACTTTGAAATATGTGTGCTAACAATTCACTGTTTCGTCGACATGAATATGCAATGGATTGCAGTTATCAACTGGACGGCCAAGTACTAACATGTTCCCAATATCATGATGATCACACATCAATGATTCGGGGGCCCCTGATCTCCTCCACATTGGCTTTGCCAACATATATCTCTCATAATAAATCCTAAATTTATTAAATAATCTAGTAACATAGACGGTCAAACAGCCTTGGATGAACTCATGTGCCGGTAACACATGAACTAGAAAATACGTTGATGAAGGTTATGTTGTACAGAGTAAGCAAATAATAATATATTAATTTAATAAGTAGAAAATCAGAACTCACTTCACTGTGTTTTTCTCCGAAGGAGACATAGCAAACACTCCGTCATCCAATAACACGATGACAACGGCAACAAATGTTACAAACATTAATGTATTTTGACGGTCCATATCTGCCTTCAACCTCCGACACGCGGAAGTGCAATTCTGTCAACTGGAAGACTTAAAAAACTTAAACTTTGGAGGCTGTCATTTCTATGTTTTCATTCTCGACTGCCATGTCAGTCGCCTAACACGTCTCGCGAGAAAGTACGTGGCAGATTTGATATACTATTTGTAAGACGACTAATTCAACTCCATAATGGTCACGGAGTATTGTTCTAATGTAACATTTCATTAATCGATTATTTATAAATGATTCTATTCTTACTCTCTGTCACATTATATAAAAGGCATAATATCACAGATATTTATGTTGTTTGGACTAGTTCTTAGCTACTACTGAAAAGTACAATCACTTGACATATATAAAATCATGTTTGTGATGTTTGTACTTGCAAAAACCTTTCCACCGCTATGGTAGACAAAATTACATCCCAACCTAACGACTTTGCCAGTTATAACAGATGGTAAGCAACATGAATATGGTAATATTTCTTTTTCCTATATTAATGCAAAGTAACAACTCAAAGTGGTACGACTAAAATATTAAACGACATGATTACGTTCCATCACAGATAACACATCAAAGACAAGATAATTAATGTATTTTTTAACATGAATCCATATTTATTATTTTTTAAAAGAAGAAATTTTTGATAACTATCGTGGTTTGGGGAATAAGTGTAATATTAAATAACAACTTTTCAAACGTATGTAGTCTCAAATAGAAATGTGTTAGACCATTATCATTATATATGTCAACCATCTGTGATAGTATACCTTCAAGCTAACGGAAAACAAATACTAGTAACCAATAATATAATTATGTTTTCTAGTAGTTCACGATCTAAAACATTTTAAAAACTGAATACTAAACTGGCAGTCGGAGTCCATTTAAAATCTATTCATGATGGTAATGCTTACCAGTTGATTAATTACGACATGCAAAAGTCAAGATTCTAAATAGTCTTTTATATTATATTGATAGTAATGAGGATTATGTTCTGTTGTTATTAATAATGAAAATAATATTTCATTCTTTAAATGGAATGTTCTTTTCTTTCACATGAAACGTGTTAACTCAGTTTTAGGTTTACTGACATTTGGTAGTCATGATCGCGTACATATGACGTATAGTTGTATATCATATGTTGTTGGGAATATAGTACAGCGTTTCATCAGATTTTTGTTTTCCGGTTAGTCTGCTTCTTCGAAGAAGAGCATGCGAATGCTCTGCAAAAATGGCATTTCACGTTCGACTCACAAAGCATAATTTACTTAAAATAATAAAAATAAGGGCTTTGCCATACTCTACACAAACTGAAGACAAGCATTTTGAACGACATGCCGATTACCTACTAGAAAATGCCGATGTAAGCAATGTGACATGCCGAAAGTCAAACATCACAACTATTTTTATTTAGTTATCTTAGGCTTTTTTTGACGGTAGAATATCAGCATGACATATATATAGCTTTTAAACATTCATACGCACATACATTGGTAGTAACAATTGAAGCTAATTATCATAATATATTAAGTTCTTTAGTGTGTGAAGGTCACTGATTTTAAAATTTATGATGATCACATGAATTTTAGATAAAATGCTTTAGTTTAGATCTCAATTAAAAAAGAAACAAAGGACAGTTATTACATGGGTAGCAGCTAACTTTAAAACTTATACGCCCGAATAGTGATACAAATAACAAATGTTATGGATGTCTACTCGCCCCTTAGGATACCTTTACCATAATCATTGGGAGAAATGGAGCAGGCGAGTTAATTGCAATCCATGCTTGAATTAATTATTATCTTTATAAATCCTCAAGATAGTACATCAGTAATATCCGTACTTCCTACCATACAGTTGAAAGTTGTTAGTTTGAATACTAGTAACCTGGCTATTGATTGGGTCTTGTACAACAGTTATCACAGGTTCTCCATAAACATTGTTGCAATATCAAGGACAGTCGTAACATTGATTTATTGCTAGTATATTGTGCAGTATTTGAGGTTCATCCAGTAATGGTACATGTATCAGCAATTTACATGCAGGAAAAATATTGCAGTCGTAGTTTTGGTGTATTATCCATGCAGCAATATATAATAGCAATGAACTACGTACTAGGTCAACATGCTGGAAAGGCATGTTTGCAATGTATATATGTCTAGTGTGCAATTAATGTCATTGGTTTGCCTGTCGCAGCATACCGTATGTTGTTAAAATTTTCTTCACTGCAATATTATATATAGCAGATATTCTTTCTAAAATGGTCTAAAACTTTTGTCATGATTATTCATCTTATCATAGATCACAATCAATTTTATGTTTTGTCCTTGGTAAGTTCTATTTTTTAAATTTGTAATTAGTATTCTTTAAGTAAGGCTGTCAAGTTTACGAAATTCTGTAAACATTTACACGGTAGGTCGTACACGAAACGATACCATTTAAATGGACTACCGAGTTCAGGTAGATATACATGTACATATTATCTACATGTTGTACTGTTACATGTACTTGTATTGTTGCAATAAAAAGTCCCAATTTATCCCAGTATACATTTTCTGTTTTGACCCGCGATTTTGTCAATAGATCCTGCAGTGGTATCAACATTTTGACAGTATTTAAAAAAATAAAATTCCAATGTCTGATACCTACCGCGTGCTCACGGAACTACCGACTTTTATTATTTATATTAATATTCATGCTATCATATACGTGTAAAATAATCGATGACTGTACCAATGAATAGAAGCACTGATTAGTGTAATACTCCAGGCACATTGTTAAATACTTTTATATTAAATATAATACAGCTATAAATTATCAGCTATGAGTACGTCCGCCATTGTTTCTATTTTTATATATTGTCAGTAGGTGAAAAATTCAGCATGCGTTTTGTGGGCACAGAGACCTCGAATGATTTGAGTCATGCAAGTCTGTTGACCTCGAGGCGTGTATTTCCTAGCAAAGTAGTTAAAGGACACCAATGGAAATGTTTCAAAATGCACTATGCATTTAAGTTTAACCCTCTCCCTGCTGCAGGCAACCGGAGATGCCCTAAATCCAGTGTATGTGCCTAATCCAGCAGGGAGAAGGTTAATATTGAATGATACAAACACTCAACATGTTCAATAACAAATAGTATGTTCGCGCGTAAGATACATGTGAAAATTAGCAATACTTGTTTGCGTAGACGTTCGTTTATCATTTTTGTAATCGTTGACCGACGAAACACAAAATGGCACCGGTTACACATGTACACGTGACAGCCCTGCTGATAAGTCAACATATCTGTAATCAAATGCATTTTCGAAATTAAAAGTGATTAAAATTAACACTAGCCTGCTAGTCCTGACCATGTCTCCCAATGCTAAAGGTATCCTAAGGACTAGTAGAAATAAAAAAATTTTTTTGTTATTTGTATCACTTTTCGGGCTAGTAAGTTTTTAAGTAAATTTTGATTGCTGTATTGCTACTTTTGGCTTAATTGTGATCTTTTTAAGTAAATTTTGATTGCTGTATTGCTACTTTTGGCTTAATTGTGATCTACTAATCGTGATAATATGCTGACAGTGCATATCATTTTCTTGTATTCTATGTATTGCACACTTTTTCATTTCAGCACCTTCAAAGAAACTTCCCAGGAGTGAAACATAATGGAGTCATTTTGCAAGAAACTCATTTGTTTATGACCAAGACTCGAGCACAGTCCCAGTCTCAGTCGCCCGATTACACAGCCAAGGCACTCGGATGCTTGTCATCAGATCTACATACGTTAACCTGGGGATCTCAGCACCTCAAAAAATGTAAATGTGGGTCAAGGTCGTGTGGTGAATATAGGGCGCGTGGAAGGTCAAGGTCACAAGCAAGACATGAGGTGCAGAGCTCGTTTGGAGCCGAGGAAGGTTTTTTGCCGATGGCCTTGAACGACCTTCACAGTATTTTACTGGGTCATGACTTTTATGGTTCAAAGGAAAACAAGCAGGACTGTCTTTCACATTTTTTAAAGCCGGTGTCGTATACTTCGGACGACATACTTGCCAGGACGGACGACCGACACGATACAGGTCATGGCAGCTGGTCTCCTCCGAATGTTATTAATCACGAGAACCATGATGTGACAGTTATTCAGCAAGTATTTAGTCGGTTGAATTCTGTGGCAGTTGATGCCACCAATGGAGATGGAACAGTGTTTTGTAAGGGTAGCGACAGCCAATCAACAAAGGACAAGTCTCGCCAGTCTGGCCCATCGAAGGAGCAACTGCTGAAAGTGGAAAACTTCTTTGCTGAAACTGTGCGTATCTCTTGATCGTTATGTTTATTTTTTTCTGTTCATTTTTTTCTTTTCTTATTTTTTTCTTATTTTTTTGGCATTATAATTTGTATTTCTTTAACTTCTTATTGATATTTTCTCTGATCAAAATTTAGTTTACATTATTAATCATAAAATGTTACCAGCTGAAATTTGCTTCTTGCAAACATCTGAGATAATGTCTGACTTTTAAGCATCCTGAAAGATGCCAGTTATGAATTTCATGTTCAAACATTTATTATATATTTCAGGTTGTTGATTACTACGATTAAGTACAGTGATTTAAACATGACGGTTGTTACTTTCAATATGTCAATTATTACTTTCAGTTACCAACTTTCCTGAAAAAGCGGCAAGATTATAGAATATACCACAAAGACATAATATTTGAAAATAATTACTGGGGTGGAAATGTAATAACAGTGTGAGTATTTAATTATTATTGTTAGTGGTGTGCTGAAGTCTGTTTTGTTAAAAATAATAATTTCTAAGCATATTAATGTCCTTTTCAGCAAGATCTCTTTACTGGGCCCTGTTGAAATTTTAGAACAAAATACATGTATATATGAAATAACTTTACAATAATAATAACAATAATAATATAAAATGGAAAATAAAATAATAATACAAAATTAGTCGGCAACCTATTTTGACAATTTTTTTCTGTATTTGGCCAAACTTTATCGAATCTATGTCTAAAACTTCAGACTAATCCAATATAGAAAAGTTGGTCAAAATGTGTCGCAAAGTTAGTGTTTTGTTGACTTAAGTCTTAATCTGTTTATAGGATACCGCCCCAGGGTTCTTGGCAAGTTAATTTGCACTGTGGGCAACCTGGTTTTTTTTTAGCATATAGCATCTTCGGTGCCTTTGCATCTTGCCCTGACTAGGAACTGAAGCAACTCAAAATATTAGTCTGGAGCCCTGCCCCACCAGAAAATTATATTCTTCTCGATGTCCACAGCGGGATCAATGCGTACGTGATGCAGTTAAACAAGGTGAAGATCTTGACGCACCTGAAGTACGCCCACGCTCAGTTCTACGTGCTGAAGATCACCAATCACCCGGAGGACGGCACTGTGCGTATCCGCTGGAGGATCAGCGGGCTGCCGCAGCTACAGACACTCCAGTTCTGGAAGTTCCTCCCCTGGAACTACCGCAAGAACCGCAACGAGAGCTCTGAGTAGGTGACTCGTTCAGCGAGGCGGCGATAGTATAGTATTTACGACTGAAAACGAATATTAGTTTAATCGTCGCAGGGATCGAAATTAACTTTAAGACTTATTAGCCCGAATAGTGATACAAATATCAAAAGACATGAATTTCTATTAGTCCTTAGGATAGCTTTAGCATTGGGAGAAATGGCCCGGGCTAGCAGATTAGTATTAATTTCGATCTCTGTTTCCGGTACTCATTCAGTGAGGCCTGATGATAGTATTTACGACTGTCAACTTTCTACTAGTCCTTAAGATACCTTTAGCATTGGGAAAAATGGCCCGGGCTAGCAGATTAGTGTTAATTTCGATCGCTGTTACTAATTCATTGAGGCCTGATGATAGTACATGTACAGTGTCCCCTCGATATAAGGCTGTTCGATACAGAGCGGATTCGGATATAAGGCTGGGTCAGATGTGGATCCCATTTTTATTTTTATTATTTACCTGTACTATCCTATAAAGCTGGTACTATAAGGCAGGGAGTATGTCATGGACCCCAAATTCAGCGTTATATCGAGGGGACACTGTATTTACGACTGAAAACAAATGCTACTGTAACCCTCTCCCTGCTGGATTAGGCACATGTGCACTGCTGTTTAGGGCATCTCCTGTTGCCTTCAGCATGGAGAGGGTTAATTGTCAGGTATGGGTGAAATATTCCTGCCGTGATGTAAGACACTAATTACATCAAAATCAATCACTTTAAATTAATAATGGATGCAGGATTATGTATTGTTATTATATTTTGTGGCACCGAGTGGTAAATTTTCCATGGTACAACATGCAATGCTGGCTTTGGATTCTTCATTTTCATCCTGTTCTTAATCTACAGCTTTGATTTAAGTAGATGGCAAGCACCATCTCATATTATTAAGCATTGCACATTTTGTCTGTTTCAGATGGCATGATGGGTTTTCGATTTTGACTATTGGCTCCGACGGGTTTGTACAGAAACACAGAGTTGATCGAGTGAGTCCTTTTGTGTACAAATATTGATGAGGAGTGTATCTTTAATGTAAATTTGTATCCACAAGCAAACACTAAGAAAAACAGTTAATGATCCGATAATTTATTTTTTGTTGGAATTTCAAGGCAAATATCTTAGAAAGCTAAGTGTTTAGTGTTTGCTCTCTTTCGTATTTCTTCTGAAGGTGCCTGTAGCGTATGTTTAAGGACGTGCTGGACCTGTATTTTAGATGACATTACATCCCTGTCTTTTGTAGCATTTCTCGGAAACTCTTATATCCACTATGCAACCAATGTGCTTTCATAAGTGTCTGGGTATCCTTTCACGTAGTGCTCTGTATGCCGATAGCTAAAGGACTGCAAAGAGAGCGCTATGGTCTCTTAGTGGATTAAGAGAGCTTTGTGAAAGGATACCCAGATTGACATGTATAAGAGGTGGCTTTTAGAGCAACATGTTGAACTGTGTTGACATTTGGCCGTGTTTGTAGGTGATGCCTGACGAGGAGAGGCAGGTGGTGAAGCCCGCCACTAAGCTGGCCATCATGCTGGGACTGGTTCCCAAGCCGTCGATGGACGGCTTCTCCTCGCTATTCATGAAGAGGAGCATGCTGGGAGACAAGTAACATGAGGACAGGCACACTGGGAGACGGGTAACGCGATGAAGAGCATGCTGGGAGACGATGAAGAGCGTGCTGGGAGACGAGTAATAGACCCGTACCCTGAAGCACGTTTTGTGTAGATCTATATACGTAGAACTACCAGCGACAAGATTTCTATTAATTGATAATCATAACGATCTATGTGGTATACATCATGAGAAACCTCCTCCTTGGGAGTAAATTATCCGAATATGAACCCGATGTTTTCGTTATTTTGCCATATTCGTGTAACTCCGTTCTTCGTCTTAATGTGACCCATTGCCTACACGCACGATCTGTCGAGATGTTTGTAGTTTAACCCTCTCCCTGCTGCAGGCAATCAGAGATGCCCATAAGAGCTGTGTGTTGTGCATAATCCAGCAGGGAGAGGGTTAACCATCTACCTGCTGCAGGCAACTACAGATGCCATAGGGCAGTTTTTGTGATTTAATTTTCATCAGGGATAAGATTGTTCAGAAGATTATGTTGGTAGCTATGTTTGTACCTGCTGGATTGCTATCAGCACCTGGAGCCTCCCATATATTTTATTTCTCAACCAATGCATGTTGTTGCTAGTATGTTTGGACGCTACATGTAGCAGGCTTTCCTTGTCTTAAATGTCTGAAACTAGCGAAAATAATGAAATGATATTTATGCCCAATTATGAAGCACCAGTTGTGAATTTATTACTGGAAACTTACATAGCCTTTTCTGTTGCTGGTATTGAATTTGTACTTGTGTCGATAAAGCCTGATATTATGTAGTCTTGTATTTGTTATTATTGAATATTAAAGACGTACAATCACAGATTATGATGATCGTTGGCACGTTTCTTATCGTATTGTCATTGTATTTTGTGCTTCAGATTTACTGTAGAGGGATTTCCATAGTACCCCCCTACTAGTACATGTATACATTATTAGAATGTTGGTCAGTACCAGCGGGTGCTCACAGGTTTTCTCTAACACTAACGTTCATGCCAGTTTCCTCCTGCCCTAAACTAACAGCTGTGATATGTGAAAGAATCTTGAAAGCAGATCTAAAGTAATTAAAAAAGATAGAAGGAAAGGAGTTGCCATGGGTTGCTATGAGGGACAGGATCCCTAGATCAAAATTTGGCTGGTGTAGCATGGTATTAGTAATTGTAATCTACAACATGGGTATTGGCCAGGGACCCTCTATCAATGTCAAAATTGGAATGTTGCGGTTTGCATGTACATGCTACCAAAATCTTGTGGAATTTCAGTACATGTACCTTCATTCAAACTGAATTAATAAAATTTGTGGATCACCCTATGAGGCATAGGAATGAAATGCCAGAGGAACCTATGGCTAGTGTTCGACCATTATAATTACAGAGTGCAAAACAGGAATGGAATTTCTGATGGAATGAGAATCTTTCGTGAGTACTGGTAACTAGTTTTAACTCGTTTTACATTTAGAAGCATGTCACTTGCCATGCTCTCCTGACAGGATAACACATCAGTCTGTGCTATACGCTGTCACACTTTCGCGTGTCAACATTATGAGGAATTTGATTGGCTCATATTATTATTAGCTGATGGGTTCAGGCGGAAACCAGCAACCTCCAATA
>JAUTBQ010189524.1:0-10410 GCA_032361185.1 Lepetodrilus ovalis | reverse complement strand
TCTTCTTTGTCTAGATACTCTCACTCTCTCTCTCTCTCTCTCTCTCTCTCTCTCTCTCTCTCTCTCTCTCTCTCATTATTCATCTCTTTCATCTCTTTCTGTTTGACCCCAAATCACTAGTATTGCCACTAGGGCACAACTTACTCTTGAAATGTTATTCCTGTTTTGTTTGGGGTTTTTTCGGTTTCAATCTAAATAACATATTTCACTTATCATCATCACTTTATCATCTAGATGTATGCTATCATCACATCTCTCGACACCATATCTGGAGTGGGAGTCAGTTAATGTACTATTAATATACAGTTATATGAACTCTATCGCAATGCGATTTCAATATAGTGGTCGTTTTGTTGTCGATATTTGACAACAATACTCTCATTTGTCCTCAACGCAGAAGGCAAGCCTCCCTGATATGCTTATTGTTGGTGGAAGACGTGTGGTTATTGATGAAGAAGACGTTTAACTAGAGTATCCGACCCGCTAGCAATCAGCTACATTTGCATAATAATGCAATTAACTGTGCCGCAGACAGGCTGAATTTGCCATTCTTGACTTCGGTCATTTGGACCGACGGTCTTCATTGGTTAAAAAATCAGCGTGAGCACGAGGACAGCCTGCTTACTATGTCACTGCGGATAGATATTAGACATACATACGTCTGTTTTTAATGGTATCAGTATGTGGAGTATCCTAGCTATGGTATTAAGCCACTCAGTCACGTATACAACCGCAGTCATAGTGTAGTGAATTATTAGTTACATACTAATTACATCGGTTCGTGCAAGAATGTCCAACTGTTCACTATGTATTACTATTACGTTCTTTGTATCTTTTTTTTCCGGGAGATTCCATCGGAAAATACCGAAATCAAAACACAGACAAGACGTAGCAGTTTCTCTCAAAAATATGCATGTATTCATATCACTTTATGTTTTATTAATAAGCACATTGCACCTTTATGGCAACTATTGCCACTGCCTAGATATTTGAGGCGTTTCCTGTCTGTTGAGGAAAATTATTATAAATAGAGGCTTCTGAGATGTGCATTATATTTGCAAAACTTTATATTTTATCAAGAAAGGAAATAGCTTCAACTGTAGCAGATACCAAACATATGTATGCATATATCCGGACAACAATGAATGTTTCAATAATACATTAAACATGGATTATCCCAACACATATGAAGAATACACACACGTCTACTATAGGCATGCCCCAATTCCTGATACTTTAGAGACTACCGTGCCTTTCGGGATTACCGATCCTCATCAAACAATTGATTTAACGACCCCAGGATGTCTTATCAGCCGACAAGATCGTATCTATGGGCAACATAAATTGGCTAATTTGTTCTTTTAATACGAGGAAACGAAGCTGTTGTCGATGGAATGCGGGCAGTTTTAGAGCTTGCAATGTAATTGGCCAAATCGTTCCTGTTTGGATTTAAAGAAGAAGACTTCGGTTGTCATGAGAGATAGACACCCGCCAACACGTGAGAGACAGACACCCGCCAACACGTTTCAATCTCATGACGTGTCTGCTGATCAGGGTGTTCAATTGGGAGGCTGTTTCTGGCCGGGATTGCCATTCTCGGGATCCACAAATAAACTGCAATGATTTTCTATCAGACTGTCAGAACCGCCTGTTGTAGGCCGCTGTTGTAACGTCTCTTTCTCCGCCAACCGTGAATGGAATCTAGTTCATATAATCACCTCCGGGTAGGACATAGAAAATTGAAATTGAATTACAAAATACCAACAACCGGAGACAGTATTTTCAATGTCATGATTACCTCAAGCAAATCAAATTTGGAAAAAAACTGGTTTGGTTTATATTTACGATAATGGTTAAATAGTTTCTTTAGCTCTACTGAGCGATGAAGCGTACATTTGTAGTAATCTGAAGCTTACTGATAGAATTACCGAAACTTTCAACATCGGCTATGGAGGTAATTGGTGCAAATAATTATAACTTCATGTAATACTATTGCACTTTTGTTTAGTATTTTAACGCATATGCCAACTGTTATTAATGTGGCACGTCAAATTTAATTGCATAACACCAAGCAGCTAATAAAAAAATGCATCCATATTTAAATAAACCACCTGTCAAAATGTTTTAAAAAAAGCATGTTTTCTATGCTAATACTATTTATATTTCATTTCCCAAGCTATTGGAGTAATTAAGTTAATAATTCCCATGCACATTGCAATACTGCAATTTCAAGCAAGCAACACATATTCATGTTCCTAATTGTGAATGTTATTTCATTCTGTTGGCTTTGAATTCCTGCTTCCAACTGTTGTAATGACGGCTGCAATTATCTTGATATGAATATTTCCTTCTCATTATGATACGAATAGGAAATTTACTATATATGCACACGGATCAGTTGGCTAACATATATTATCAATATATTAGAAATCGAACATTTAAAACGTGATCACCGGAATACGTTCTATGAGAGTTATGACACACTCACATGCCAGAGATTTGGAATGTTGGGGTTTGGGGGGTACGCGGCAGCCATACGTACCTAACTTTCTAAACATGCCCAGGGTTTCCTTTCACGAAGCTCTCTTATCCACTACGAGGCCATAACGCTCTCTTTGACGATAGCTAATACACTGCAGCAAGAGCGCTATGGTCTCTTAGTGTATAAGATAGCTTTGTTAAAGGATACCCTGGAGCATTAATAGAACAGACAGATAATTGTGCACGAATGGTAGAATTGATTTCGTAAACTTCTTTACGTTCTTGATATTTGCATTTCCACGTGAACAATAACTGATGTGATATCTGAAACCTTGACATTATTGCATAGATCTTTAAGAATTCCGAGGCTCGCACCAATACTTGTATGTACTGCACCCCAAGGAGGTAAGTTACGAGGTAGTACTTGCGAGAGGTACACGGCATGTGTTGGGGAACCGTGCTGCTGAGAGGTGCATTTAAAACAGTTCCGTGTTCTGCTTTCAGGAACAATTCGTATGTCATCTTCTAACACATGCCTTGTCAGTATAGACCAACATAGTGCTAGAAGAACTGTATCTTTGCTTCACAGTATTCGAGGAGTATAACGTAATATTGGAATGTTGTAGTTGATTTGTTAAACTTATTTCGACACTGACACAAGTGAATGATCAATATGCATGCATTTATGTAGTCCATTAAGCATGCAATGTTCAAGATGGCAGCAATTATCATTGGGAATGGGTGGATTTAAATCGATACATGGTCGCTAATGCTTAATTCAACGAAAGCAGATTATACTATCAGTTAGTACTACAGCTAATTCACGTAGAAACAAATAACCGGAGGAATCTATCAACTAATATGACATACATTGCTATTATTCTGATGAAGTATTACTGTTGAATACCGATGCATAAGACAATCACATGTTTTATATACAGACTTAATTATTAATTCGACATCCTGTGTTGAACTATTAATAGGGAGATTTGTGGACATTTTATCAACATTTTAAATATTGTATACTTTCAAATGGCTGACTTCATATCAGTAATGTATATCAGTATTCCCGTGTAGAAATACATGGCAGATAGGTAATATAGTAACATATCTACTTTAGATATTAGTTATCTTTCGTGGTCTTCATGATATATTCCCAGCCACAGAGTTCAAACCCTCATTCAAAGAATATCCTTAATGGTTACCAACTATGGCTTTTTTTATACGCGGTTAAGTGCCTGACATTGTAGAATTGATTAAAAATAAATCTCTTAGTTAAATGGATTAAATGTTTATTACTTATTTGAGCTTTCACCTCTTCAGCCGTTGCCAGGTCATAGCTGATACAAAACTGCAAACGGGATCAAAGACGAGCGGTGCCAAATCTAATACAGAGTGTTAGTAGGTTTCCTGTACCGCGGGGAAATTGAAAGTCTCTATCGGGAGCTTAAAAGCTAATTAGAAATCAAACACTTGACCTGAGCCACATCTGCGGATATGAAGAGGTCACCAAAGCACTAGCCATGCGAAGGGACAAACATCATTGTAATTACCAAACTTTTATTTGAAGTATATTTTTTTATCTCTCTCAAATTCACTTGGTTTCATCAAATCACAAATGAACTGTATTCAGTACAAACACCGTTCTGATCTATTATAGAATAACTAAGTATTCTTTAATTTTAATCCGTTGTTTGATTAATTTTAATATGTGGCATTTATCTCGTAAATAACCAAATAATAACAATCTTTCTACAAGTTGGCTAATAACATTGATGCTATTGAATTTCAATTCAAATAAAATCGGACACCTTCAAGTATTCCTTGGCCAGGTATCTACGAAATACCATTAATTATTCTCATTTCTTTTCGACCCGTCTTCAGTTACAGGTGTCGCGCACATTGGCAAGCATATCTCGGCTGGCATTCACTGACAGAACGCGTTAGTTGTGAGTGATCCGGAATGCTTGCTAAATCTGTGAGATATCTAGCGATCGATGACCATATAGAGCGTGCCCCGGTTCCTACAGTGTTACCCATGTTTGTGGGGGATGGGGGGTTGGGGGAGAAAACACTCCTTTTTTACTTCATCAAACACCAAGAGGAACTGTGTTGCTGTGCAAACTGAATTAGGATGAAAAACGTTTTAATGAGTGTAAGGAATTCTGACAATAAACAGCTAACAGCGATACACCGATACCTGTGATGAGAGTGTTGCTGATAGCAGACACCGCTGTATATACGTGGGCGTAATGTGGAGTTTGTATGGCATAACAGTATTTTTTTTTTTAGATTAGCTTTTAACATTCGAAAATCATAGCGTTAAAATAAATGCATGACAATTTTGAAATCAATTATGTAGGGAGAAAAAGATAAAATGTATCAGAACACAAACCAGGAATAGACCATACGGAATTTCTTATACTAAAAGTAAAGTAGATTGATCTTTATCTCCATGCAATGATACCAAGTTACATGCGTGCTAATTTAGAATTGATTTCATCTGCTATCAGCACCGGTATCACATCTCAATAGGCAAGTAGACATGGAATACATTCCAATATCAATATGTATTCATCACGCCAGTGATAACGTACATTAATATTACTTTTTGTTGTTGTTTTGTAATAGATACCAGGAAATGCCATATTTCAAGCCTCACTCAGCAATGGTTCCTATGATAGCTTAATGAGTTATGTCTGAATGCCTACCATACAGATATCTCACATCACATCAGATATACGGTGTCTGTGTTTGTGTTCACGTCAAGTGCGTTTAACAAGACTTGATACCCCGATACGACACTCCTGTTCATGGTTCAAAAACAGTCGCAGCAAGTCTCGCAGATGGTAAACACCAGTTGCAGTTTACTTAAATCATCAGAAAGAGATATGCTTACGGAATGTTGGTGATAAACGTTTCAGTTTGGTCTGAGTTATTACATAATCAGTATCAGGCATACATATAAACGTACACAAATAGCATGTAAACTGTAGGTAATACTTAAACACCCTTACGTTCTTATCAGCGTCCTCATTGCGCTACATTATTACCCCGGTCAATGGATCTGTGTGCTTTCCTTTCCCTTCTCAACTTTCATGGGAGTATACAAGCAAAACTTGCCATTCAAGCCGACATAAGGTGTTCATTCACATGTCCATTCCATCCATCCGGTTACACATTTTCTGCTGGGTTAACAGATGTTGATTCGAACTAATCCACTTGCCTTGGGTAATACTGCAAGTTTGTTAGCCTGCGATTCATTGTGGGGCAGGAACAGATCCTAAATACTCCCAGGTTCTCGGTCACCCATCCACGCACCAGCCGAGCTCGAACGTGCTTCACTTGCACCTGAGCGGTCAAGCGTGTAATGCCCTGTCCGTGCCATTCCCATATAATATTATTGACTGATGGCTTAGCACTACCTAGTTTATTACAGGTTTACATTTTGTTGCTAATGTTCTACTCAGCAGAATGTGGAAATTCAAGTTTCCATTCAACGAAAATAGCAATACTATATGTCAATCTGGCAGCAATAATCAACCTGAATAGTATTCTTCTCTTAGGTCAATAACACGCGAACCTATATGCATTAAACCTTAACATCCATTCTTTCCACAACATTGCATAGAAGTCATAATCACACGATATATTATGTACATGCGTACGGTATTTAAATGATAAAATGTCACCATAGCAGTATATGGCCTAGTTATAACATGGCTTGCATTTCTGATGTAGTCAATATGGTCATGATATATCTGCCTGTGGAGCAGAGTGAGGAAGTTGTGTACGAAACAAGAGAGGAATGAACTTCTACGCCTGTGACAGGAGAATAATGCACAGCTCTTAATGCACGACCACGCTCTATATTGTATGAGGATAATAACTAGCACCATTATGTTGTAAATCTTTATTCCTTGGGAAAACAAATAATGTATGAAGTATCTCAATCATCTAGTTTTCATTTGCAGATTGAAAGGGGCGTGCCTCAACGCTGTTTTATAGTAAGATGTATATACACAGAGTACGTGTTATGTTTGTTTTATTGATACAGTGTCAAAGATGCTTTTCAATCACACCATGCATGTGGGTACGTATGGGGTATATTCATGCACTCTACATTAGCGCTATGCCCTAGGAATAAGGTTCACCGCGTGGAATATTTGACGCTATTGGCGAACATTATTAGTGAAGTAAAACGTATAATAAACAAATGCCTTATTTATTCATTAATGTGTAGAGTGAACCCTGATGTATACCAACCTAATCTTTCAGGACCAATCGCTTTCTGGATTTTTACAGGGAACCATTGGATACATGCGTGTGCCTTATTCGAAAATGTATAACTGTACATATATCATTCATACGTCTTTTTTTTCTCTTGCGAATTTCTAACGCCGTCTCACATTAATAATGTGAACTAACCTTACGCTGACATTACGTGTATATTTGCCGACACCAACTCTCACATCTGTTAACTGGAAAGATATATCAGAATTTGTTTGACATATCCTGTTTGAACATATCCGTTTTGGAGATACAAGGGCGACATGCTGGAGTTACACCACCATGCTAATATCGCCACAGTCCCGGCATATGCCTCATAGCACGTGTTTATATGATGTCTGATATGGGCCACAGACACCTCTTGTGTAAACTCGAATAGACAGTTTACATCAATTCTTTCTTTCTTGTGGCAATTGGTAAATAACTTATAATTCATAGTACATAGACATATCGTTAGAAGGCATCTTTGTTTGGTTTTTAAATGTAAGTCAGTAGTTGACCGTTTTTAATGTCCAGAAACCTACTATAATGCCATTGGTATACATATCCGTATTCAGTGCTATTATTACTGTAAACAGCCTTTATGGACCAACTAATTATTACTTAGTTGTCCTGTTAGGTCTCTGGATCAGGACATCTAACGTGGATGCTCAAAAAGGCATCAGGACACACGAGGTAAAAGTGTCCTGCCAGGATCCTGAAAGCATTTTGTTAGGATCCTGGAACAGGACACTTAACTTTCTTTTACTGTGGTGCACGCTCCAATTCAAAGCTACCTGCTTTTGTGGAAACATTCAACTCCAGTGTGAAGATCTGTCTTTCAAAAGGATCTGTTTTCCTACGTCTACTAGATGGCTGTATTATCTGTGGAACTGAATGAGTGAGATTAGTTCCAGAATATTCAGTGCTTCCTGGCACTAACCATCTTGTGTAGACTTGGCCTGTTGCCGAAAATACAAGACATTATTTTCTTGAATTCTTAAAGAACCTTTTGGAAAAGAAACGAAATAGGGAACTTGTGATGTTTGAGCTTAGTTACACTTCTAATTGGAATTTCTTCAGACAATTAGTAATAGATAACTATTTATATGTTGTGTTATCTGCTAGTCACAGTATCTGATTAATTCTGGAAAATGATATCTGAATAGTTTTGTAAGAATGTATACAATACTCTCTAACTTAGCCTGTGCTCAATGTGAATAAATAACTTTAATACAATATCACAGACAGACGTACTTTAATGTTTAATACTTGTCTTATCAAGGCGTTGCCATACAATGCGGACATTTATACCCATCTCGTTGTCTGTGTTGTAACTAGATAAAGCAACTCGTACAAACCTTGCATTGTGGAATCCACCGATCTACGGATGCACATTCATATAATGATATCTAGAAATGATTGCGCTCTATTGCATGGTAATGTCCCATTCCCCTTAGATATATATATTTTTAAACGTCGTTCACACATCATCGATATCGGGTATTGACTCAAGGTATATACCGGCTGACGTTAGGGCACAGAGATTGGACAGTGTTCAAACATCAGAAGGTGATGAATCGTATCCAGTTTGACTTTCAATCGCTTACTCATAGAAGGAAAATGAACGAGTGGTGATTATTCTGGGGGTAACACTCCAATGGTAGTTGTTCTAACAACAAGTCCTCGGGATTGAACTATGGATAAACAAATATACCTACAATCGGGATGGATGAACATCAATATAAACATCACTAGCGACATCACATGTTAAACATATTCAGTTCTGTCTCGTATGGACCTGTTATCAGGAAATAATTCTTCCTCCAACATCTTCTCATTGTAGGAGCTGAAATCGATGATCCATGGCTATTCATAATGAATTCTTTTCTACCAAAAAAAATCGTCAGTCATTCTCAAACATCCTGAAATTAATTAGGACGTTTGCCTTCGAAGCCACAACTTTTTATGATCATTGAAATTGTAATTATTACAGAGCTGGAGTAAACACTCGTTACCTGATTAATCTCTTTTGATGCTTTCTTATGACTCATTCTGGTGGTTTATTCAATTTCAGACCCCGTCAAACCAGCATAATCTTTCCTTTCTATATCCACGAAAACGCATCGATCATTTCAAAATCTGGTTTTGATAGAAACAGAAAACGCTGGTAGCATTAGCAACCTCAGATGGAATAATTTCGGAATTTGTGTTTATACTCGGAGAAGAAAAGGACTGAAACATGACATATTCAAGTCACATGGTGTGTTATAGCATTGTTTAAAGACACGAACTTGATGTCATGAGGAAATAGGAATGTGAAAACTATGACTAGCATTTACAAATAAAACAATAACATATTTCTAAAAACAATTAAACCATTTCTACTGGTTTAAAATACAATTATATCCAATAAACATATCTCTTGTATTTATTAATATCAAATACGTATTGTGTAAGTAACTTCATCTATACATGCTTGTAATAGTATACTGTGTTATTTTGATATATTTTGCAATGTATTCCAGTTAGACAAACACATAGATATGATAACGTATCTTTAGCATGTATGCTATTGTGTACGTATACATAGCGCATTGATGCAGAATTTCCATCACGATTACTGCTACATGTATTATCAGTTAAAACAGTGACTATATATACAGGCCACAACGACTACTTGTTCTAAAGGTACCGTTCTTAATACCGGACTTGGCAAATAGATAAATGAAAGATAAAACAGAATATTAGAATAATTTACCTTAAGCCCCTATTTCCACCCAGTCTACTCCAGTTGGTAGAAGGAAATGCCGTAAACCAAGACAACATGTTGCATTACTGTCTATAATTCAGTTACGCAATTTATAGATCAGTCTTCTAAGCTTTGTTTTATATTTCCTAATTTGCTTTCGGGCGTCAAGGAGTTTTTATATGGGATTGTCATGAGATAGCATTGGTAAAACTAGATTACCCCACCTCCCTTGGTTTATGTGTACCTTAGCGTATGTCTGTTAGAGAAATCACTGTCGAGCCTGTCACAGCTAAAAAAAATACTTTAATGACATGAAATCCGAAGGCATTTATTTCCGGCTAAATAGGATTATTTTCTGATTAAAGCCCGCTCTCATGGCCAAGTCTCATTACTGACAGCTAATAGAATGCTTATTTTGACGACAGCAACAAGTGCGCCAATATCCGTCTTTACTGACAGTGAGCTGGCTCCGATGTCAAACTTTAAACTGGCTTTAAATTGTTTTATGGTAAACATGTACACTGTACAGTGCTAAGAAGTATCGTATATTCGGACGTAGGACAACTGTATTTTGATCATGCTCCACTTACATTATTATCGTGGCACGACGAGAGTCGTATCTCCTATGAATACATGCACATATCCCAGTATGATGACATGGTCATGCGAGTAATAACTTTCTAGCACCTTTAAATGCAGCTTGGGTTGTGTAAGTACCAGGGAGTTGAGAATGAAAACAAGAGCACACTGATCCAATGACCGATGCAGAACACGGTTTGGCCCAATAATACGGGTGTATATTGTGTGCAAATGCTTAAAATAGAAAGTTACCACTGTCGTAGCGATACGATTATGTAATGATATATATATATATATATATATATATATATATATATATATATGTTAGA
>JAUTBQ010189513.1:0-10410 GCA_032361185.1 Lepetodrilus ovalis | reverse complement strand
TTACATCCGCTTTCAAGATTTCTTTTACTCATCTCATGTTTTTTTTTAAAATTTATATTAGGTGGAATCCCGCCCACAGCGCTGAATGTTGGAACAGTATACATTCTATATACTATGTACCATCTCTGCTTTGCTAATTTTTGCAATAAGCAGCCCTGTTAACTCTACATGCATCGTATTGAAATAGCTTTCTGGATAGCCAACATCGTGAATCCTTAGAAATGAAGATTTATACAAAGAACATGCAAAACCGTGAAGAAGCGCAATTAATAATGTTTTGAACATTAATGTAATAGATCTACCCGTACGAATATAAGTACCGTGCACATATTATGCAAATTGTGAGATTAGTGACGTAAAGAATGCCTATTAGTTACTTATTTACTTATTTACTAGTGTCTTAGTACATACAGAGAGCAGCGTAATGTGTAAGACGTATGCAAGGAAAAATAATTGGTCCTTTAAACATTTTTCTTGCATATTGCGCATGCCCAATATAACTTGTCTGATGTTCCAATTAATGGACACAACGGATGGATGTATTACGTGTAAAAGAAAGTTCTCTTTGATAATGGCCAAAACAATTCTATATTTATGCAACACAGGTAGAGCACTTATAATGACCAGCAATGACGCAAGTTATTCTGAAATAGCTGCAAATACTGAATATAAGCGTAGTCTCGTGGGTTGTTGTAAATGTTCGTTACCTTCCGGTTCATTATCTTCAGTATGGGAATTTGGCCCAATTTACCATTATACAATTATATGTTTCCTTCAAGTTTTTATTTTCTAAAATGTATCTTAACGTATTTCTAAGGTTATTATTATTATTATTTTTTAAAATTAGTATTATTATTATTATTAATATTATTATTATTATTATTATTATTATTAATATTATTAATATTATTATTAAATGTATCTAAAAGTCTAGAACAAAAGTACCAATGACATTCGAATCATTCGCACGACCTGTTAAAATAGCATGCTCATTGTAGACTGACGACAAACCATGATAGAACCGGGCCACCTTGGTATCATCGGATAACAGAGCGTACTGCAATGACAAAGGGTTCCAACTGCAGTTTCCGGTTTGGATACAGATATGTGCTGTTACTCGCCACAGAGCCGTGCATGAGGATATGATGCGCGATTTAGCCACACAGACGGATATAAATAGCCACTTATCAGTGCATTCCGCGGCAGTATACAGATATTATTCCCGAGCCACTACGGAATGTCCAATTGCGGATCTATACCGAGCCAGATTCCGGACAAAACAGCGGGTGGGGGTGGAGGGTGAGGAGTTCCGCGTGGGCGGGAAGGAAGGTGTGAAAGGGGTGGGGGAAGAAATGGGAGGGTTGGCGGAGAACTAAGAGTGTGTGTTGGAAGATAGAAGGGCTAGTGCGATATGCCGTAATTTGACGTGATTCTTACTCATGAAGGCTTTTCAGTGTTCACACCCAGCCCCACACACACTATACACACAGACGCACAGACGCACACACATACACACGTATACATACAAACATGCATACACCCACACGCTCTCTCACTCTCACACACACACGCACACACACACACACACACACACACACATACAAACACACACACACACACACACACACACACCAACGAACACACATGGTACATACATGCCCAATAACAATACCTATCATGAACATGAAGAAATCTATTGGGCCTAAGATTTCACGGAACATGTATACTTTGAACGTTCACTTAAGGCTTTTAATTTGTTTAAACTTTCAGACAGATGCTGATAATTAGTAAATTTTATATCATACTTTTACAATACATCGTTAGCTTACCTGAGGTAACTAGTGACAAAGGAAACTAAGTGCATAATAAGAAAAATGAAATAAAACGTTAATTACCAAAGGGACATGTCATTATTACATTTTAAATATATAAAATATCTATAGTATACTATCTCGATCAACTACTGCGCCCAATGAACTATCGAAATAGAAATGTCAATCAACGTATGCAGTCACTTCGAGACTGGTATAAGTATGTTGGTGTATATGTTACAGTTAATCTGTATAGTCAGGTAATCTGTATAATATTGAATTTCAGTTCACTAAGTCAAATTGTAAAAAGCCTGAAATGACAAAATGATTTCCTTTAATTGCCAGACAGAATGGCATGAGTTTGATGAAAGAACATTAAGGTAATAAGGTAATGTATAAATTTGTATAGGCATTCATACAATTTTGTATGAATAATAATATAAATACATGCAATTTTGTGTGAATACATATAAACAAAATCATAATTTTCTTGCCATTATGTCTGGCAATTAAAGGGAATCTTGTTGTCATTTCAGGCTTTTTACAAACTGACTCAGTGAACTGAAATTCAACGAAAATATCAGGTATTATACGGATTACCTGATTATACAGATTAACTGTAACATAATATACTGCATGTACAGCATGGTTAACGTGTCAACAGCTACTGGTTACTCGTCCCTTCGTTATCCGTCAGTTAACCATTCTCCTGAACACGAAGAAGTACAGAACGCCTACATTTATCTACAGAAGAATTTAATGAGAAATGTTGTATTTGTTAAAAATAATTCCAGGAAATTCAGGAATTCTTGAACACGTCATCACCACAAGTTTGTCAACAAATAAGAAAACCCCGAGAGAGTCTCCAACGTGAACTTTAGAAAGATTTTCTAGATCTATCACTGAACAGATCGGTTATATTCCAAGAACCACCTCTCATCAATCATGGCATCGACGAAACACCGCCGCTAACAGCTTTATGATTGGCTGGTTGGTTAGAGCACGTGCGTGGGAGGCCAAGGGGTGTAACTGGTGGGTATGCGGCGTTGGGGAGGGGACAGACGCCAGGGAGGGACAGACGCTGATGACTTGTTGCAGGATACGCTAGACTGACCCGTGACTTAGGATTGACCACTACCTGTTATAGTCTGACTGACCACCGCCCGATTACTGTTGCTTCTGTCTGTCTTGGTAATTTCTAGACCCTGAATTGCGACGACAGTGAATTTCAGGATAGGCAGTGGTGTTCTTTGTCAACTATGAGGTGCTGGGCTACATCACTACAGCTCTCTGTTGTCGTCGTTATCGTCGTTGTTGTGCCCGTTCCCGTCGCAACTAACGGTAAGTACTGCAGATTAGTCGATTGAAGAGAGTGAAATACAATCAAAGTGACTGTATGATATATATGTACAGTGTATGTATATTTATAATAGTTTCTTAAAGCACATGGGAGATGGGCCCAATGGAAACGGGAATTAGATCATTGCATTAGAAACGTAGGGTTACCGGAAGCAGACCATCTTGCTCCAGATGGTAGAATCTTGGAATAACGTGTGGTGACTTTCTTGTTCCCGAACAGTCCAAGTACTGTATATAGAATTCAATATTGTATTCAATACATGGCGGTTCTAGATCCGGAAAAATATAGTAGGAATTGATTCTTTGTCAAAACATACACCAACGATTAACTTTGTCTTTGATTCCGAGTGTTCCTCAAGAAATTGGTAACCTACGTTAAAGGTTGTAATGTTAGGTGATGATGCAACATTTCAGAAAATTAATTGTCTTAATATTTTATAGATCTTGTTTTCCCTATTGATGGTATATTGTATTTAAACATTTTCGATTCCACACAGACACTGATAATGGAGTCATTTATAGAAAATACTAAATGAGATTCCATACAAAACATAATGTGACAACAATATGTACAAAAGACATTGCTTAGGTGAAATAACGCTCACAATGGAATATGTTTTGAAAGTAGTAAATAAAATATGAAGGTTCTACTAGAATTCACCATACAAATGTCGTCATGACTACATTCGATACAGTGGATCAGTTCTATATAATGAGGATATACGGGATGTTTTCACCGTATTAATAAGGCAACGCTATATTACGTTTTTTCATAATAGCCGATGTTATCAATGTTATACGGCTACAAATTGTTTACACTGTTGTCAACGGCAATAATGTTCGGCCTGGGTTTTCTGAAGAAGTCGGCTGATCGGACTGTCTACAGAATGATATCGTGAATACACACGGAACAATTAGTTCCCTGAACTCCGGAAGATGTCTCATAATTGAGCCTGTTTGAGGAACTTAATAAGTACATGCAAACGATTCATCAAGCATCTGTGACGGACACATGTGGATTAATCAGCTGGACATTAATGATCCTGGGGAGACGAGAAGAGTAATTTAAAGACGCAAAGGCCACTTTCCACTAGTCTAGTGATGGAAAACAGGGTTACTTCTGATGATTATTGTTGTCATTGCATGTTTAGAGGTTTGGAGTGTGCTTGGCAGAAGTTAACATGTAAGCCGTTTTAACCGTCTCGCATTATTCATAAGAATTGTCATGATAATTTGAAATTGTTTACGCTGAAATTGTGTACGGCCGAGGTTTTCGGAAGAAGCCGGATGAACGGACTATCCGGAATGATATCGTGAATAGGCAGGGAACACAATTATTTCCCTGAATTCCGGAATAAAATGAAATTATGTGCAACATGGATAGGACGATATTTAGTTTTTCTGTCTGTCTGTCTGTCTCTCTGTATGTCTGTCTGTCTGTCTGTCTGTCTATGTAATGACGTCTATAGCACGTATCGCGATTTGTTGTATCCACTATACATTTTATTTTTTAAAAAGGAAACGAGTTCCGAAATCCCCTATATGTAATTACGAAACCATAAATTAGTTTGAGAAGTGTCCGATCATCTAGTATCATATCTTTGCAAACGTGTAATCGTTCAAGAAGTATTACACGTATATAAAATATTACAATACTTTAGGTTGAACTTATACAGCACAGATGGTTCCATAATATTATAACTTCAGTAATGAGGGACGCCATTATAACACTTTAGGTTATGAATTCCCATAGGCGACAGTGTTATCATATACAAGCTTAACTAGTGAATCAGTGAGTTAAATTCCAGCTAAATACCTTATTACAAAATTCACCTTCCCAGTAAAATATAAATCAAGAAAGAAATACCTTCAATTGCTTGATTTCGTCGGACAGGAAGTTGATTGCTGTCAATAGAGATTTGCAGTAAATCGGACCTATTAATTTCAACCAAGCTCTCATACTACTCAGAGTCGTACAATTTTAAGAAGTTATCATTCTTTTGAATACAAATGGAGTTATTTGAAGTGCTAGATGTATCTTCTCGAATTACCATTTAAAACCAATCATTGGCTAGTAAATCATATACTAGTATTTCCTGAACGACACATTTACATAACGACAAATTCCAATGCTTTAATGCTTCATAACCTATAGATATATGTCTCATTGCAGATGTTTAGCACTAAAGGAGTAGGTTTATGCAATATATGTATCCCCCAGATTATGCGAACACATGTGCATGCGTTGGTATTCCGTCTTAATGAGGAATGGTTTATCTTCATCTCAACTGTTGCGTGTGAGATCGAATCCTGGGAACTAAAATGATTACTGTATCTGTAATTATGTGTATATTGATTGTATAATTCTGTAACCGTGTGTACAATAGTACACACTTCCTTAATACGTGTATTTCATGTATACTCTCCGTATATAATGGAGGAAATAAAGAACATCCATTCATTCATTTATTCAATATCATGCATATACTGAATACTAGTATAGTATATCTTAAAACTATGTTTCAAAAGATGCCGAGATTTATCGAGTATAACATACTCTCGTAAATATTTATATAGTATACCAAGTTATGAATATGGTATGCTATCTTCTTATGATAGCTAATGTGTTCACTTCTTCTGACACGATTTTTTAAAAACGATTAGAAATATCATTTACGCGATAGTCACGTGTAAACAACATATTGAGTCATTGACCTTAACTAAATATACACGTAAATAATGTTTTTACGCTAAATGAATGTACTCGTGCATTATATAATAATACGAAGGTTACCCGTGGTGTGTGTCCAGGCAAACGTATCAAAAAGGAAGCATAAACTATTCACGGCTAAGTGTTGTGACAAAATCGGATTCACGCAGTATTTTGTATTAATGGTTGCAAGGGAAGCATTGCCCTCCAGAGAGTTAATCATGGCCACTGACCGTTAATTGGAAATTGATATGAATATTTCACTGAGAGTCGATCGTTGCTGTCCGTGCAGTTTAGTAGAGAAACGGCGCGTGGGGAGGTTACACGGAAGTAGTGCAATGGAGAGATATACTAGTACCCGTCTGATCTTGGGACTTCTGCTCAGATTAGTCTTTGGTCAACCGGACTTCGATGACCCTGGTCAGTTTGTTATAACTGTTTTACATTTGTTCAGATGGCATGCGTTGTAGTATCTCCATTCTTTTCATAATAGTGACGACTTATAATAATCATGTATTTCTTCAATATTTTTCAAAACATCCAAACAGATTCTGTTTTAGGGCTTATACTATTCAACAGTGTGTGCATCTAAAAAACATTTAATCTTAAATGTTCTGTTTTCCCGTTTGGCTTCAACAACATCAATATAAAGTTATTTCCAATGCATGTATAAATACGTGTCACCTGAGATCGTTAAAGAAGCTACTTTAAAGAGAATCTAATTCAGTGAAAACCAATTTCAGCCTTTCCAGTTGTTATCTTATTATTTCAACATTTAAAAAAGGAAGTAGTAAAGAACATGAACTATTGGATTCATATTAAATAATGTTTTATGCACTGACAGTCTAACACCTCTTTTAGAAAATACGTCTTTAAGGAAATTAGATTTGGTAGTAATTTTAAAGAACATGTTGATGAATTCACTGCACTTGTCATATTTCAATAATAACAATAATCAAACTGTCAGTTCTTTGAATTAAAAAAATACAGGGAGATTATCTTCAGACTATAAATCTCGGTTTTGAATCGATGTATTAGCCACCATGTTCTCGGAGTTGGGGGTGGGGGTGGTGGGAGGGAAGGGGGGGCATTGTCTCATGGGACCCACCTACAATGCCACTTAGTGTTTGACGCCAATGTAAGGCAAGAGAAAACTCTCAAACAACTAGGTGAACTGGCGTTGTCACTGTGATAAACAGGATCTCAATTAGTGAGCTATTTCTGGAATTAATTCCACTTTTACACATTATTTGGCGGCCCCCTCATGGGTGATTCTTTGACGTACGAATGAGAATTCAAGCTCAGGGAACGCGTTAAGCGGAATGCTTTCTTTTATCCTTTAAGTCAAAGTTCCTCTTTAAGTATAAGAGCCAGATGCACCTTTGCGTATTACTGGTAGATAAATATGGCCTCTACACGTGAAAGTTGTATTTTTGCAGATTTTTTTACGATTTCCAAATAACCCTCCGCTCCCTTGGGTCTTTACGCGACCTAAGATCATGACGTCACGGATTTATGTGTAGGGCCTACAGTAATATACCGTCTGCATTTTACGATCGCAGCGCAGCAAAGTAACGCAATGGTGGCGGGGAAGCAGCTATTTGTATTTATTTTTAGCGACTGAAGTCTATATTTAGCATTGGTATGCCTGAATAGTATCCTCGCAGTCACCTACATGTACTAGTGCTCGACATTCAATTTGGTTTTGATTATCATATAAATATGTTTTTATTTATGTCCTCACGGAATATGCAATATATTACATCTGTAAGTAGTTATGTACGTGTAATATATCCACAAATGAAGTGACTCATAAATATGCGTTGGCTCATGAATATAATGTAAATTATCATATTATTATTATTTAATTTATTACTAAGTTCATCACCTAGTGGTATCTGTCCATAGATTCTATGTTTTGTAAAAATATAAACGCATTTAATTTCTATATTCATAATGATATCCACTGTAACGCAGTAACTGTATTTCGCAGAATAACTATACAAAGTATAACAACCTATACAAAGTGACAACGGGGTTTGACGACTTGCAGTGAGAACAGTCTTGTTCGGAGAAAATCATGAGTTCCGGTGACATGAACAGGTCAGAAATCTAAATGCGCAAAAATCCATTGTGACGTCACAAAAAAACCCGTCACGAGCAGGACCTCCTGTCACCGGAAATAACAACAAACGAGACTTCGACTCCCTATCGCTACATTTCCAGGAAAATCAACTCGAATATAACCATGAATCACATCCACATCAACATTCCGAACTTCTTTTAGAACCTTTGATTTCAATGGATCGAGGATATACTTGATGATATTAACCGTAAATAGCTGGTACACGTGTGTAGTATCAACACGTACATCCAGTAAAACAAACTATGCTGAAAATGTACAAAATGCGAGCATTTTGGGAATAATGATTCTCGATCTGAATAATTGAGGCAGCTCTTGTTTTTCTACTGTCAAGGAAGAACACAATCTAATTAACCTCAGCTCTTTAGTTTCACTCTTTAAATATTTGAGCAGTCTTTTTACTCAAATAAGAACCAGCGTATGTCCAACTATATGAGCGCCAATTCGAATCTGATGTTAATTAGATTTTGAAAAACATTGCTATTTACGTCTTTATCTATTTATTATTCTTATTTTTGTGTATATTTAGTAACTATTGAAAATTGAATAACTGTAAAGAATGTAAATTGTCAATTCTCATATGTTAAGTTGTTATCTGTATTCCAAAGATAGATCCGTAAATGTTTTATCTCACCAGCTTCCGTAATATACATAAATACTGACAGATAAATGTGTTTATATTCAGAAAGGGCTGCTCCTCGTGTTTGTCTTGTCTGTCAACATCGTACAGTTCCTAACGCGGAGATACTGGATGTTTTGTAAACGTTCAGAAATGTTGCCACACCTCCAGTGTACGCCGTGTACGATTCCAGCTAGTCGACAGAAGTACCAAATACATTGCACTCATATCAGGGGTGTAACTAACATACGGCGTTTCAGCGCAAGAGCATCAATTTCAGGAACTAATTAGCCATCCTTACGGCCGAGGCCAGTCAAAGCATGACAAAGTTCTGTAGACTTATATCGGTATAGCATTATGTCGTCTTGGCTTGTATGTCACAGTCTACAAACACGATCAGATATCTCCATCAAACATGTAGTTACCTTGGACATAATATGCATGTACAGTAGTACAGATCCTTCATTCTAGTTTCATTATACCCACGATATTCGAGCTTTCCAAATTAATCTTTGTAGCTGTCTTGATTCATCCTCTAATAAGATGGATGACAAGGCAAGAAATGATATACAGTATCAAATTACACATTGAATGACTTTTATTCTGCATCCATTGGAGTGGATGCCAGAATAAATCAACAATGCCTAATCATAAAACAGATTCCAAACAGTTATTCTTTTCTTTGTTTTCGCTTTGAAAAAAATAAACCTACTCAAATAAACCAAACATTAATGATTGTGAACAAAATTGTAGGAATTCATTCTTATAAGTAAAATACTCAACATATTACTGTAAATCACATTAATATTAATATAATGCGATATACAGATTTTAGACATAAATTCGACACCAATTAAATGCCAATGGACGCATCTTCATTCATATTTCACCGACTGTATCCTTTTCAGTAAATAAACACATTTTCATACAACAACACCGGTACGCACACCTATCACTTTCTTACTTCAATGCCAGTTTAATCCATCAGTGTTATTTTTCAGTAACCGATAAGCGGCTTTTCAATGTCATTTCCGCTGCCCGTCAGATATGATCTCTGATTAAGTCATGTTTTTGCACGAATAAAGTGTTAACAATGCCATGTGCCGTACGTCTAAAGAAGTCATTTGGTTGAATCAAGCGACACCCACAACCGAGATTTCACGAAGTTGAGCAAATTGCAGTCATTATAATATGATACTGTCCTAAAAATAATGTATTAATTAGCAATGTGTTCATAACACGAAAATGCATTTAGATTGTTTACTTCAAATGAGTTTTATGTGTAGAAAATGAATCGGATTAAATTATTTAATGGACTAGTAATGAGATTAACCCGGAATGTGATACTTGGACACTGGCACCAGTAATTGTTATTCGTTATTTAGAATAAATGTTATTCTTGAGGAAGTATTCGTAAAAATATTTGCCATAAAAACTCAGAAGTGAAGGTCATAGTGCAATGACTACGGTACCGGTATGCTATAGAGCTTGTCAGTTAGTCAGTTTAAAACTGTCATTCTTCACACGATTGAACCAATTACGTGAATTAATCTTCAATCTGTGTCACATGCCTTGGTCAAGGGTGTGACATTATTAGCTATATGTCCGTTGGAGCTAATCAGGTTTACACGGAGGGAAATTGACGAGGACATGAGCATCAAATATGAGATGTATAGGAACTGTATCGAGATATGAATGTAAAAACCGATGTGCAAACTGTATGAATCCGCGAAGCGGTTCATACAAAAGTTTGCACATCGGTTTTTAC
>JAUTBQ010189502.1:0-10411 GCA_032361185.1 Lepetodrilus ovalis | reverse complement strand
ATCCTCTTTCTATCCTACCCTACCCCCACCTCCACCCACCTAGCCTTGACCCCCCAAAGAGGGATTACCCGCTCTGCATGTCCACTGACTAAAAATGCATTATCCACGGGTCGGAGCGTTCCCTCTACACCTCTTCTGAATTATTAAACGTTTCAAAGGGACCATTGTATGCTACGGGAACGCTTCATTAAGCGTAAACCAACGAATGCTGAACAGTGTATGGGAGGCTTCGTTGAGTAAGACCCTACAAGTGAATGAACATTATCATAATAATATATGTCGATATTTTCGCTGAGACTCCTTTCCAAGTCCATTGACAGTAACGTGAATAAAGATACTTACATGTATATGCAGCCATTATATTCGAGAACATGTATACGGATCATAAATTTGTTTACGCACTGTTCATTCATACCCGATCCACCGGGGCATACACATGTACACCCAGTCCCCAAAGGCAAGGACAGAATATAGCCCACTTAATGAGTTTCGCTAGCAGGTTGGAATGTTTTACAATTAGATTAATTCGCTACTCCAGAAAGCATGACGATGAATTTGAGTTGAACAACAAATTATCTTCCAGTATGTATAAACTACTCTATAATTATGAATGAATTATGAGAATATAATTTAGTAGGCATATTTGTAAAGAGCCCGCACTGCTTTGTAAGTTCGGTATTAAAAGGCGCGGCCCAACTGGACTGAACGGTCCTGTAGCGTTGTGTGTGTGTGTGTGTGTGTCTGTGTGTGTCTGCGTCTGTGTGTGTGTGTGTGTGTGTGTGTGTGTGTGTGTGTCTCTCTCTCTCTCTCTCTCTCTCTCTCTCTCTCTCTCTCTCTCTCTCTCTCTGTAGTGAAATGCTTTGACAGTCGCCTTCCAGCAGGCTGGATTTCCACCAGTCGTTTTTAGAGTACTAGCTCACTCTGGAATATTAATGTCGCAGTTAACAAGAACATCTCAGTCAGACACATTAAGGTGACTCCGAGGGACCACTCGTTGATGTAAACTTCTCTTTATGCTGAGCGCCAAGCAGGGGGACATCAACTACCATTTGTTTCTAAACGTCTTGAGATATGACGCAGCCGTGGTCAAACGGTGTTTGACCTACCGACCTTCCTCACTCCGAGCCTATACAATATGCAAAACATATGATAGTATATAAAATAGTTGAATGAAATAGATATGTAGGTGTTCTTATCTAAGGATATTGTTTTATAAATTATGACAAATGTTGCGAATGATTGTCTTACTAGACCTATATTTGGTGATCATCAAATGTTGAATGTATGCGTCATGCACAAGTTATATATTTAATTGGAAGTACAACTTGACGTTATAAGTACTCAAATAATTACAAACAAATAAAACGTTTATATGCTTTTATATCTAGAGAAGCCACAGTCGACCATAATGCTTACGGTGTTCGATAAAATAAGCATACGCCATATTGAAACATTCCACCTGATGTTCCGATCGATTTGTGTTCAGAAAACAATTGTAGAAAAGACATTCATATTTTTTTAAAGTACATAATCCACGCTGAATACTAATATATACTAAACTGAAATTTATTTGCCGATTTCGATATATGCCTTCATAAAAATAAATTCAAGTGGTTATTATACTAGAAGTATTAATAAGGCTATGGTTATTATACTAGAAGTATTAATAAGGCTAAGGGTTATGATAGTTGTCGTATACAAGAAGAGGCCATATGACACGAAATCAGCTTTATTACTAACTACTTATGTTATATTATGTTGAATGATTGCATGTGAGGAAACCTGTACATGTATAGATACCGGTACCTACCGGGACATGTCATTTTAGCATGTCAATCAAGATGCAATCACACGTATATTGCTACTTTTGTTGTCAAGTCCACAAGGCCATCTGTGTATAGCAGATATGCCCTCAAGCTGGTTACGTGTAAATAAGCAAAAACGCCATGAGCAACTATGCTGATTGACAGATGGTCAAATGGGGATACTGTGACATCCGACAGTTGAAACTAAATTATCGTGCCCGACATGAAACGGACCACGCTATTGGTCGAGGATTTATGAATGCTACTACCGGTAGCTTACATTTATGTCGATGCTTTTCAGATAGTATTGAACATGTTGATAGTTTATTAATTTATTATTTTTAGTGGTCTGACAGTAATTTTTCTCTTTTGATAGGCTAGACATAAATACTATAGTAGTTATGTATTAAATACAACTAAAATCAATCCAGCTGGCTGCAGGCATTATTATATTTATTTAGCATTAAGTATGATCCCAGCTGTTAATGCCCTTTGATGGAAACATTTAAATAAACGTGAGAGCTTTGAAAATGTGATTTAGTGATTATCCATATATTTTTGTCTGCGTTACTAATAGCCATTTTAAAAGCAAGAATGCACGAAGAATATTGGTAATTGCTGATGTCCTGTACTTAGCAGTTATATTACATGTACTTATATTTAGGCGAGTTTCAATGATTTAAAAAAAAATCTTTTACATTTGAGAATGTCGGCACGTATCATGCGTCTTCCATCGAGACAAAGCTCTCACCACCTATTTGGACAAAGAGCGATGAGGACGGTGCTCTTTATCCCACTTTGAAATGTATCACAATTATAATAAATATTGATTTTTGTATACAATGATGATCATATGACATGTATTAATTCAACTATGTGAAAGTTACTATTATACTATACTAGTATTCAAGCATTCCAATCAGGTATATTACTAATATCAGATTGTATTTTTGGTTTAGTGTTTGTAGATCAATCAGTTTGTCTTTCAAAACATCTCTATGGAGCACAGTTTAGTATTTTGCATAGTTCACACATTCTTCCAAGTTCTAGTTTGCTATATATTATTAGTGAAAAATGTAAACTATCACAAACATATGGGATAAAGTGGCCACCGGTGCTCTATGCCCCGTAGTAGGGGCAAAGTGACCCAATTTTTCAAAACCGTATTCTTAAAATTCCACGTTATCATAAACTGGACATCTTCTGACTAAAAGAGATATGATACCACACCGGTAACCCTGATACTTAAACCACACATTATAACGTGTGTGTAGTAAAAAAGGGGCGAGCGCTACCGTACCCCGCTCTCCCCTACAATCTATATGAAAGCTAGAGTATCAAATATCTAGATAGGCTACATGCATATTATATCAAACATATGTTGCAGCACTGACATAATACCAGGAGCACATTATTTGATTTATATTGGCCCTAGGTTGTAAACATACGAAATAGATCTTGTTACGAAGATAGATCGATTAAAGAAGACCGCTCATATTTTGACTGGCCTCGCAGGGATCCCCTTTTGTACAGTGCCCTCTGTTTGCCAAGGGAGACAATCAGTGGCAGCTGCCGAAGATGGCGGCGACAAGTCCACTGTTGTTATTGTCTTTGTTTATGTTACCAGTTTTATACTGTGGTGATGCAAAAACTACTTTAGTTAGCGTAATAGAAGCTTTAGAAAAGTTAGTTGCATTCTATAAAAATAGCTATCGGGACTTAAATTTGGATGGGCTGTTTGGTCTGCGCGTTGTGGAAGGTAAGTTCGACGTCACCCGATTCGGCGATTGCCAGATTCTGAGATTGGACTGCCAGTCGTTTCATTGACGATCTGCATGCTGTCTCCGGACGCTCATAGTCTGATGCCATATTCTTAGTTTATTGAAGAGAGAGCCTCGTGTATGTGTAACTAAATTATACTGTGCACTTTCTATTCACTATGCATTATCAGCTGATTGGTACATTGACCAGTTGGACTTGCAAAGTTGGACAAGACATGGTTGGATTCTTTCTTAGCTCGGCCTGTTCCTAACTGTGATACTCGTCTGCTACAATGTAGGCTTGGTTCAGGGTGATCTCACTGTTGCCAAGGAGAAGTGTAACCTACTCTAATGGTGTGTGTTTTTTAAAAAGTTAACAGCTGGTTAATAGCTTGTTGCAAGGAATGACAGAAACTTGCCTTAAAACTTACTGGCCATAATAATACAAATAACAAATGTTTACAAAAACATGAATTTCTGCTGGCCCTTAGGATACCTTTAGCACTGGGAGAAATGGCCTGGGCCAGCGGTCCACTGGTTGCAAGGCTAAAATCATTCATTACATATTTTGACCATGCCATCCATGTGGTAAAAAACTTCCCCAGATCATCTGACATAACATTTTTGCAAGGGGAATAACCAGATAATGTTTTAGAAAATTTTAAAAGTACTACAGTACATTTAGTCTGAATCATGGAAGTTTATGAAAAACTACATGTATGAGGTTGTAAAGAGATTGATTATGAATATTTTGATCAGGTAAATATTTTTTATTTATGGGTCATTGCAAAGAAATTTATTGCTGTCAGGGGGTGGGGGAGGGGGCCGGGGGATACTTAGAGGCCTTTGAAATTATAGCCTAAACAGTAACAAATATAGCCCCTGGTTCATTCCTACTTATCATGTACTTTCTGTTTAGATTGCATGTATAATATTACAATGTAATTTGTGCTAACTGTGGTTCCATAGCTCTGTTTTGTGCCCTGTTGGGCATACTGTAGTACAGTGACCCCTCGATATAACACGGTCCGATGCGCTGCGGATTCGGATATAACGCAGGGTCAGATGTGGATCCCATTTTTGTTTTTGTTATTTCCCTGTACTATTGTATAAGGCAGGTAATATAATATAAGTTGTCAACTCGTCATGAGGGGTATATGGAATGATGTACCCCGCTTGAGAGCCCTTGTTCCCCGAGCCGTACTAATTTTTGCTTTACGTTAGTTTACACAGAATCATCACAGATAGTTGACTTATATATAAACAAATTTCTATATGAGACTAATTAGTACTTGGGTTTGATTTCTCTACGCCAAAATTGTTATTTCTTGATGTAATTAATTATTATTCCCCAACACTCGATAGTTTCCCAAAATGTCCTATTTTATAATGAATAAAAGGAACGTAGTTATAATTATATTGTCTTTGGAACATATAGATTGAATTCCCCCAATGTTAGATTGTAGATAGACAAAGGTTTTTTTATCTTGTAATTGCATTGCATTGAACATGTTGAATAGATTTCAGTTTCCGATTTTGTTGGGGAATTCCGAGTCACTTTCTATAAAAATTATTGTTACACGTATATTCAATAATTCTTTATCATTAAGATACCGTACCATTAACATTTGTTCATTGCTCATGTTGTTGATGCGACTGATCCATTTTCCTGCTGAAATGTGGAGTTGAGTGTGGCAGAGATTTCTTGAGGTACAAAAGCCATGCTGCAGACAGTGAATATACTAAATCCATTTACAACGGTTAATACTAATATTTTGGAGCACTAGTCCTGGTAATGATAACATATAGTAAAAGCCTAATGAATCCTAAATTTCTACTAGTCCTTAGGATACCTTGTCCTTTAGCATTGAGCATTTTGGCTTTGGCTACAGGACTAGTGTTAGTATTAACCCCTGCTGATGTCCATCCACAAAGGTTGTACAAAGTGTTCGAAATTACCGCTGGAAACCTACTGGGCTTAATAATCTATAATGATACAAATAACAAATGTTTACCAAAAAAAACCATGAATTTCTACTGGCCCTTAGGATACCTTTAGCATTGGGAGAAATGGCCGGGCTAGCAGACCAGCATTAATTTCAAACACTGGTTGCGCATATCATTTTGACATTGTGTATCTGGAAACTGGTTACCCAGTTCCATTTGATGAATAATTTGAAACACCATTACATGTTTTGTATACTTTTATTTGCGTCTTGCACTGTATATGTCATGTTAATGTGGATGCCAGTTTATTTGTTGAGGGCGAAAGTTTATTTTCGAATGCAAACTTACAAAAACTATACAGAACTAGATAATATAATCTGGCAGTACTATACCTATAAAGACCATTGCATTCCTGGAACTGTCTGGGAAAATGTGGAAGTGTCTGCGTACTGCACCTGCCATATGTATACCAAACATTTTAACATACGTGTTGTTGAAGTAACGGTACATGCTGTGTTTGATTTATATCATGTTATATTTTAGATATCTCACAGGAAATATCCAAAATTGAAGGAAGTGGATGATGTTTTGGGTGGTGCTGAAGCATGGGAGAATGTCGACTCTACAGCAGGTAAACACAGACATTACATTTATAACAGTAACCAAATGTGAATTCTCTCCGAAAGAGTCAACACTACTTGGCTATCACTCAGGGCATCCTTTCATAAAGCTCTCTTATCTACTAAGAGACCATAACTTTATATTAGCTGTCTCTTAGCGATCAGCAAGCATTTCACAGAGCTCTCATAGCGCTAAAGGCCCATAAGTTTATGGTAAATTTTACGAGAGGGCGTAAGCTCTCTTAAATCGACGACCACTCTCTTATGTGACTAGCAACATTTGAAAACATACTTTCAATCATAAATAAGTCAAGATGTAATGCATTTAATTAATTCCATGTGAACATAATTTCCATATTAAGATTTAATTACATAGTTCCATTGCTGTATTGTACATACAGTTTGTTTCCAATAATTATACGGGATCCATTGTACATACATGTATATATTTTTATGTATTTAAATAAATATTTATTTATGGGGTTAGATTATATTTAGGTACCATTTTATAGAATAATATGTGTACACAAATGTCTAGTCAATAACATGTGGGACTACTTTCTAGATAATAGATTTATTTAAAATAAAAGAGTATTTTCTATTGATATGTTGTCAATGGGCCCCTAATTATATACAGTGTCCCCTCGATATAACGCTGAATTTGGGGTCCATGACATACCCCCAGCTTTATAGTACCAGCCTTATATAATAGTACAGGTAAATAACAAAAAATAAAATTGGGATCAACATCTGACCCAGCCTTATATCCGAATCCGCTCTGTATCGACCAGCCTTATATCGAGGGGACACTGTATATATTTTTTCCAAATAAATTTATTATCACTACAAAGCTTTGTAAAACGACCATAGCGGTCTCTTTACCACTACCATAAGCTCTCTCTTAACTTTATGAGAGCTCTGTGAAAGGCTACCCAGAACTTTAAAAATATATAATTTATTTTGGGGTTTATGCCACTTTCAATATTCTTTCACTTATATTACGGCTTGTCAGTTTGAGCATATTAATTTCATCACTCAACGGGTAATGGAAATAGCCAATAGAACACCTCGTGCTTGACCCAGAGAGATCAGGAAAGGTCACTGGATCAAGCACAAGTTATTCTATTGATGTCGACCCTAGGGTTGGTCGAGTGGTGAACGAATATGCTCTTTATGGCAGGAAGAAACCTGCAATGTTCGTAGCAAACACCAGCTTGTATTGACATTGTTCACAAAAGTTGGCTTTCAGATACGATCATGATAGGATGCGTTGTTTGTACCATAGCAATGCAGTTATCATCCTTAGTCCGTCAGTATCAGCCAGTGTTTGCGGGTCTGACGATACGTGATATAAGTGAAATAATTTTGAAAGCAGCTCTAAACCCTAATTAATGGAAATTTAATATATATTTTTTTAAATATAAAGATAATCACTTACTACTACTGCTGCTGCTAGATCTATGTTACAAAATCAAACAAGTGTTGAGAATAACACTGAGTAAATGGATATTTGCCATTCATGAATGAAGTTACATAAAATCACTACAATAAAAACCTCTAGCTCCTGTTTCACAGAATGTGACGACTTTCGTAGCACTGTGATTATTCTGGACTGCCTTGATGATGATGATAATTGAAAATGCCAGACAAATCCTCTTCTGTTATCTTTGTCAGTAAGCAAAATCTAAGCAAGATTGATATTAGGAATATCACCATTGCTGACCCTGATAAAATATCTAGGTGTCTGTATTGACTCTCGGTTGGCTATGACAAAATAGGTCAGTCAACTGTAGGACATGTTTCTTCCACCTTCAGTCAATAGGCAACATCTAACACCGCATCATATTTCATGCAGCTCATGCTCTTGTTCAATCTCTAGTTATTTCCTTATTTGACTGTTGCAACAGCATCTTAACCGGTATAGCCACAGTTCTGTAGCTAAAAAATGCCCCGTTTACTATTTTGCAATGTACATGTATATTGGAAAGCGCTTCTATATAGGTAGCAAAATAGTAAATGGGGCATTTTTTAGCTACAGAACTGTAGCAACTGCTATCAGTAAACAACTCCTCTCTAAATTACTAGTACAACATGTTCTATATTCAGCAACTCGCATTATCAATATCACCAAAAAACTGAAACACTCCCAGATAACATCCATATTAAAGGAACTCCATTAGTTACCAGTTACAGCCAGAGTTGATTATAAAAAATTATTATTGATTGATTAAATTATTGCTTTACGTCACAACGGGAATATCTCACCCATAGGCGACGACAAAACTGTTATGCCAGCGCTACACATGCAACTGAATCATCATGAATACGAAAACGTACTGCCACACATACAATTGAATGATCGCAGACTTTGAATCGCGGACTCATGACTGAGCGGTCACACATCTATCATATGTAGCCGTTGTGATAATTCTGTTGTTAACTCGGAGCAAGAGTTATCTCAACTTGGTTCATTGTGATTGGCTGCTTGGTATCAGGAGTCAGTATTAAATGAGTCGTATGACGATTCACTTGCATGTGTAGTGCTGGCATTATGCATTACCCTGATTACATCTATGTCTTCACGGTACCAGCCCTACATATTTATCTAAACTTTTTGTCCCATACACTTCAGCTTATGAATATGAACTACATTACATTCCCAAAACTAGTCTTTTGTTAGTCCCTTCCTACAGATTATGAATCTAGATCTTTCACTCACAATGTGTCTGTTCTGTGGAACTTTGAATTCAAACTGAAAAATTAAAATCTAAGCTTAATGTGTATCTTTTCTTCTCTCACTATACCTAACTCACCTAAATTCTTTATCTTTGTCTACCGATATGTAGCGCCATGAGCATGTGTATGGCATGGAATAGGCACAGTATTAATGTGCATTATTACGATTATTATTATTATTATTATTATTATTATATAATTATTATTATTATTATTATTATTACATCTCTGGAATATAATATTTACGTTGTTACTTGTTTTACTTCAGGTCCAGGAGACTCTCTACTGCGTTAACAAGATCTGTACCCCAGGAATGTGCAACGCCCCGGGGCTCGTGTGGTTGGCGCGCTCTTGCAAGAACTCCAGCCTATTGGACAAGTTCCTTCTCAAATGACTCACCATGGATCGTATGCCAGACTATCTCAGACCCCTCTATCATTTCTATCTCTACAACCAGATGCACCTCAAGAAGCTGTTCCAGAGCAAAATATTCGGCTAAATAAAATATGATTTTATTTTATTTTTCTGGGTGGGAGAAAACGAAGCATATAATTATCATCAGGGCAAAGCGTCATTCATCGTGGTTTTCATCAATTCGAGGCATATCAAGTCTACAAGGCGAAATCCAACTCGTCGAAGATTGAAGTCAAATTGAGGTGTTTCGGACGATCTGATTTAGTTTTCTTTTGTATTTTTTAATTATTTTTTTGGGACGATCAGGCTTTGTATTGCGTGTCACTGTTACAATGTAGGTGGCACGATTGTTGTTATTATGTTGACGATGTGTTCTGACGTAGAATAAAACTTAATAAAGTAAAAACAAAAACATCGTGATTTTGTATGTACCAGTGTTGAGAATGGACAGTTCATCGTATCAACATAATATAATGTAAATCCAGTTTTATATTATAAACTTCCAAATATATGTCGTTCTGTACAAAAATAAAAATCCATCATTCGCATTAAGTTCATGCTCTCCTGACCGCGATAACACATCAGTCTGTGTAACACAGACTGATGTGTTATCGCTTTCAGGAGAGCGTACATTAAATTGGGATCGCATTAATTTCATAATATGCAGTACGTGTATTCTTATTTCAATCGAATGTGAGCACTACAATTACTTATTTCATGTCTTGAAGACTTTAAAACGCATATTATGCTTCAAAAATAGTGTGACTATATATTCAAATTGAGCAAGTAATCGGGGTATCGTTTCTCGAAGCTCTCTTATCAACTATGAGACAATAGCACGAGTGTCATGTATTAGAGAAGATAACAGAGCTTAGAAAAACGATACTTGGTAGCGTTTCGAATTACATTCTACTGAACATTTCCAAACTTATAGAGGAAGTTGAGTAAGAGCATTTCCAGTCAATTGAACATCAGTTGTAGCTTAAAGGCATACAATCACAGATATTTATGGCCGTGTTTTACTAGTTCTTAGCTACAACTACAAAGTACACTCACTTGACATACATATAATCACGTTTGTACTTCCAAAAACCTTTCTACCGCTGTATGGTAGGCAAAATTCAATTTC
>JAUTBQ010189491.1:0-10411 GCA_032361185.1 Lepetodrilus ovalis | reverse complement strand
ATGGGATCCACATCTGACCCAGCCTTATATCCGAATCCGCTCTGTATCGAACAGCCTTATATTGAGGGGACACTGTAATACTATATCGTTACCAGCCGGTGCTCGCAGGTTTACTGCGGATGTTACAGGTTTCCTCCTGCCATAAACTGACAAGTTAAGTGAAAGGATCTTTAAAGTGGCGATACAACCCCAATTAATTAAAATAAAATAAAAAATTAAATATATATAATGACTTATATATCTACTTGTATAGTGGCCAATATCAATCTGATATTACAATTAAGTATAAAATATAATATATAATGTACAACAACAAGAATCAGATTTTGTCAGCATTAAATATGATTCTGCACATAATAGGAACTACTGCATCAAATCCAGAAGACTTATAGTAATAGAGGTCTGTCACTGTAAATATTCATCGACTCGGCAATTGTAGATAAAGGCCAACTCTTGCGACCCCCATCACAAGAGATGATGCTCATTAGCAAAACTGTCAGTTCAACTGCTACAGACTGGATTGGCTAGTCCCGCCGTGCAATGACCTTAGTTGTTGTCATCTAAAATGACCACTATTGATACATGTAACCGTTCACCAACAAATAATTATTATTTTTTATTAATATCTTAAAAATAATCCAGCATGAAAAAGCATCATTGAGCAATTACTCAATGAGCGCCAATTGCTCAAGATCTGCAGTGCACTGACCTTAGTTATGGCCAACGGCAGTTACCTTAGTTATGACCAACTGCAGTTACCTTAGTTATGACCAACTGCAATGACCTTAGTTATGGCAAACTGCAGTTACCTTATTTATGACCAACTGCAATAACCTTAGTTATGGCCAACTGCAGTTACCTTAGTTATGACCAACTGTAATGACCTTATTTATGGCCAAGAGCAATGATCTTAGTTGTGGTTAACTGCAATGACCATAGTTATGGCCAACTACAATGACCTTAGATTTGACCAACTGCAAGGACCATTGATGATACATGTCTCCTTGCAACAACAGTTTAAATACAGTGTCACCTCGATATAACGCTGAAGTTGGGGTCCATGACATACCCCGTGTTATAGTACTTGCCTTATACGATATTACAGGGAAATAACGTCTGACAGTGAGATCCACGTCTGACCTTGCATTATATCTGAATCTGCAGTGCATCTAACCGTGTTATATCGAGGGGGCACTGTATGTACAAATATATTTTTAAAACAATGTAAAAGCTTCATCAAGCAGTTACTCAAGGGGCACCAGACCCAACACAAGTAAATGATCACTTACTCAGTCAGTCATGCAATCATTCACTCACTCATTTATTCACCTACCCTTCACTCACTCATTTATCCATTCATTCATGTAATACAATGAGAAATCTTACAACAGATATTCATTCATTCATTCAGAGATGCGGTCATCTGCAATGACCAACAATCGTGGTCAAGGAACAAGTGGCCGTACTTGACCCTACGACGTGACACCGCCCATCATTATTCGGCAACTGGGATCCCAACCAGTCACAGAGCGCACATACTCATTACGAAAAGCAAACAAACACCCTCTGCCTACGGTCCCAGTTGTGCCAGATGCATACGACTGCCTTCCTACAGCCTTTGGCAGGAACATAGCTTGTTCTCTCCCACTAGTCAGACATGCCGCTAAGCATGGTTCCCTGGGATTTGGCAGAAACTCTCGCTGCAGTTTCCCTGAGATCGTCTCCAGTTTTATGGTCGGCCACAACAGCAGCAGTTAGAAGCGGAGGTCGCCGGTTTCAGTTAATTTGGATGGAAATTGACTTGACATCTGGGGAGCAATTCCGTAGAACACAGCCTTCATTACTTCTCGACAAAACATTTATTACGTCTCGACGCTACGGAGGAAATTCGCTGCTACTTTCCCAAACAGCTGGCATAGATTTAAGACGGTGAACGAGGGAGAATGTTCAATAAGTTATCAATGTATTCTTCTATAATAATAACCCTCTCCATGCTGAAATGAACTGGTGATGTCCTAAAGAACAGTGCCTTTGCCCAACTCGGCAGTGCGAGGGTTAAATTAACCAGTGACGTAAACCTCCCTCTTTTGTCAAACTGATTGAACTCAGGTTGCCAAAGTTAATTTATCGGAACGTATATTTCAAGAATAATTAATGTCTGACCTTCATCAGTCTTGTTCTATAAGAAGATTTGGCTTTTATGAAAAACACAAATCACGGAAGAGTTACATCTGTCTTGCATGACTTAGTAATTTGAGCCAATTGAGCCAAGTACCTCGACCATGATAAATTGCCTCACCAGATCTGCCTCGTAAATGGGTCAAGCTATAGATGTAATACAATTTTCCATCAGTATGTAGGCAATCTAAGGGCTATTTCCTTACATAGATGTAGTTAGAAATAAATAGTTGGACCCTGTTATACCGGACACTTCCATTTTTATTATAATTTGACCGGTAAATGAAACAAACAGGACCCACGATTACTCATACTCTTTTTTTTTTTTTTTTTTTTGTAATGGGGTTTATAGTCACTTTCTAGAATCTTTCACTAACATCACGACTTGTCAGTTTATGGCAGGAGGAAACCCGCAACATCCGTAGCGCTGTAGGTTGCAGTAAACCTGCGAGGACCGGCTGGTACTGACAGACCAAGGATGACTTTTGTATTGCCACTCTACAGACATTGCATTTTATCAATATCTCGTCAGAAATACATGTACTATACAGCTAGGGTTAACGTACATGTATTTTACAGCCTGGGTTAATGTACATGGATTGTACAACCAATGTTAACGTACATGTATTGTACAACCAAGGTCAATGTACATGCATTGTACAGCCAGGGTTAACATACATGTATTGTACAGCCAGGGTTAATGTACATGTATTGTACAACCATGTATTGTACAACCAAGGTTAACATACATGTATTATAAAGCCAGGTTAACGTACATGCATTGTACAGCCGGAGTTAACGTACAGGGTTAAAGTACATGTATAATATGGAACGTGGATCAGACCCAGCTTATACATGCAAATCAAATTGCTGGTTAGAATAGATCTGAAATGCGTTTCGCACATTTAGTTGCTGCTCTGGCTATTACATCTGTTGCCATTCGTGGATCTCAAAACTAACACCTGAGTTGGGAAACACTCTCGTGTTGCTGTGCAGTTGTTTACATAAACAGAGGATACTTTCACCAATACACACAATTATACATTTTTAAACAATTGCTGTGTACATTGAATAAAGTTTTAAAGGCAAAATATGCAAAATCAAAATTAAATACGGATTATTTATTATAAATACGTTTATGATCAAAAGCTATATTTAATGTTTCAAAGTAGTCCACACTGATGATGCTTCAGGTAAATCACAATGGAAAATTATGATGTTTCAGGCAAACAGCAATTTGGCCATGACAGTGTTTCAGGTAAACAATGATGTGAACTGACAATGTTTCATGTAAAATACAATACCGAATGACAATGTTTCAGGGAAACCACAATATAAAATAATGTTTCAGGTAAAATACTATTTTTCTAGTAAAACTTAATGTGAATGGACAATGCTTCAAGTAAACCACATCATCAAATGATGATTTTTCAGGCAAACCATGATGTATTGATGTTTCAGGTAAACTATAATTTATTGATGTTTCAGGCAAACCATGAATTGTATTAACTATCAATAAACCAGCATGACAGTCCTGCTGTGCTGTTTCTTTTTGTTGATGGTTGACATACATCGAATGTCCTACATTTATCTGACACGGGGACCCAAAAATAAATAATAGAACATGGGTCGTTGCGCCTTGTGAAATACCGCCAGGATGTTTGTATTTGATATATATCAGGAAGTGCCTTCACAATAATCCAATCCTTCCTCATAGTTTATCCCTGAGGACATTAGCGATTCCTTATGTGTTTTTGTTACCAACTAGTTTGCATAACCGAGACGCCATGAATAATTTCTGCCTGCTAGAGAAAACGGCCCCTTCCGGACACAACAGAAACAAATGGAGACGTGTCATCTCCAATTGTATAAATAATTCCATTGTTTGATCGAAAGCAAGCAATGAATGAATTGCTCCACAATACACACATTGTCAGACATATGGTTAGTAATATTCAGGTCTCGAATGTATGCCATGTTTATAGATTATTTATATACGAGTACACATGGTATGTAGCAATATCTCAAGGGTGAGTGAGTGAATTCTTCCTTAATGTTGACTGCGGGAATGCTTCACATGGATGTAATGAAATATCTCAGGCATCCTAAAGGCAACTACAATGACTGTTGACAAAGTATTCCTGAATATGGCATGAACACTAAATAAAATATTCAGTATAAAAACAATGTTTACAAGAACACTTTGACACTGAATGTATTCATTCTTTTCAATAACACACCTAATGTCAAGTGTTTGTAATAGATTTGATCAACTTATCTAATGACCTGATAATGGCATTGACCAAATTCATTTAATGGCTTGGAAAATAGCTTTGACTACATTTTTCTAATTGATTTGACCAAATTCACTGATGGCTTGCTATTGGCACTGACCAAATTCATATAATGGCTTGCTAATGGCTTTGACTAAATTCTCTAATGGCTTTAACCAAATTCATCTAATGGTTTGCTAATGGCTTTGACCAAATCACAGCTCATGGCAAAACAAATAAACGTAGAGGACAATCAAAAAACTTCGAGCAATGTTACATAACTTACTTGTTGGTGCTTTGAATCACATGGTAGGAAGCATTGGCCTCCGTTGGTAATGTTATATCCACAGAGCTAGAACGGACTTGTTTGGGAACGTCCAGGAATTCGTCGTCTAGAGAGGACTTGCGTAGACTGTCTTGCTGCGGCACCTGCAGTGGCATGTACGCAGCGTCCAACGATGACGACCGCTGCTTGATCACAGGCACCTCCAGCATCACCGCGGTCCGGTACAACGCTTCTGATGTCGGACTTCCATTCCTGGAATCCAGAAGCCGGTCGCCTCTTCCTGGAACGTCTTCCCTGCTGTCGGACGTCCCTTCCGTGTCACTGGAAAAGGAGTCGTCGTCGTTGTTGTCACCGGTGTTGTCGCCCTCGCTGCAGTAGATGTCAGAGTCGGCGTCGCTCGACAATTCCCCATTCTTGCGCCGCTCCGCCTCGAGGTGTTCCTTCTCCTTCTGCATGTTCTCCATGTGAAGACAATGCAGACACACTTTGGGGATTTCCAGCGAGGCGCGACGTCGCTCGTATCTCGGAACCTGCAGACTCGACTGTCCCGATTCCTTGTCGGAAATGTTCTCGTCGGACGAGCCGCCGGTCCATGATGGAGACGCGTCGAAGGACTGCGACCGTCGGCCATGCAGGACCGGAACTTGGAGAAGTTCGTCGCCATGCAAGCTGCTGGAGTCAAAGCTGGACGATCGGCCTCTCTGAGGTTCCGCCGGAACTTGCAGCGTCGGACTCGGACTTGAACAGTCCACCGACGTCGACCGCTTCTGTCGAGGCAGACACAACTTTGGAATCTCGAATGATGGCGAATTTGACCTGGCTCTTCTGAAAAAATTCATCGTGCTTTTTTTTCCCTGTGAATTCTCTTCTTCAGTGAAACACTGGGGACTGTTTGCTGGTTTCCCTTCCGTAAGAATCCCAACGAACCATTGGAGTGACAGTTCCCTGGAGAGTCATGCCGTTTTCTTTATATTACAGGTTCTTCTCACTCTCGAAAAACCAATCAAGTATTACCCAGGTCAACGTGCTTGACAAATGTTTGAGTAGCAACATTGTGTATATCTATTATACATACAGATACGAATACGGAAGTGCACAATCACATGACAACAAACCAGTCTCCCAAAGAAAATATGTGAACACTCAAAGTTGATAAGCTCGTTGATCTAATTAACTCATCATTAAACTTTAATGCTGGAGATCACGGCAGACTGGGTTCCGTCTGATGATCGGTCCAGAGTGGTTCGGTCAGGTTCTGCAATCTGGAGTCGCCACAACACTGGCCGTCGTCAATAAGTAATACATGATATTTTTCTCAAAGGTGTGTGGACCGTTCTTCTGCTGACAAAAGTTCATGTGGGGAAAGTTTCCCCCCTTTCGCCAATCGCAGGGCACCGGAATCTCACTGCAGGCCAGTCAGTCTCCTGGCTCCTCACAGTGCCGACCACCGTGGTGCATCCTGCTCGCTACGACCAATTGATCAGCCGCCAGTGCGACTGCTATTGCCGCACTTGGGGCAGGGCTATTATCCAACATACTGACGAACACTGGAATAAGGGGGCAGGGAGAAAGAGGGAGGGAGGGACGGGAGGGACGGGAAGAAGGGAAGATAGGGAGGAGGGAGTGATAGGGTCCCACAGGGCTACACCACCACTGCCAGATTCATTGCCGGTTCTTTTCTGTATCCATATCCGTATATCCGTAGTCCTCACACCTATACCTGGACACTATCTGTATGTTCCGCGCTGTATATCCGTAGTCCTTTAACCCACACCTATATCTGGACACTACCTTTCAGTTCCATGCTGTATATCCGTAGTCCTTTAACCCAAACCAATACCTGGACACTATCTCTCAGTTCCACGCTGTATATCCGTAGTCCTTTAACTCGCACCTATATCTAGATATTAACTGTCTGTTACACGCTGTATATCCGTAGTCCTTTAACCCACACCTATATAAAACTGGACAATGCCTATCTCGTCCAGGATATGTATCAATATATCTGTAACTCTTGAACCCCGACACCGACACCGGTATCTGGACACCGTCTGTTCCAGGCTTGTATAGGCAATGCCTAACACGTCTACTCAGCTGACCATAACACTGTGCATTAGGCTGACAACCCACACGCACACACACACATACACTCACGCGCCGCCGCCGTAATGGGTCTCGGTGTTCCCTGGTCTCTCTGCGTTCCCCGACACAGGTTATGATTTACAACTGTCCTGTCGTTATCTGCCAGAGCTCCGCTGATGCTAGCTAGTAGTAGTAGTGGTGGCAGTACTGTAGTCGGCAGGAGAGGGAGAGAGAGAGAAGCCAGTAGGCTGGACAGGTCTGTTATCAGGTGGTTGACGCTGACTGACACTAACACAGAGCGCGAGATCTCTGCTCCACTGCATGGGAAGAACACATCAGCCAGTAAAGAAATGCCAGGGAAATGCACCGAACACATGTACAATACAACACCTTCCTTTCATCACTATTGCATGTTACGCGCGGTCGATCTAATCTCAGATACGCTTGGTGAGAAATGCTTAGATTTAATCTTACAAGGCTATGGAACAACTCCCACCATCCCAACAATTGAAACAAAATAAAAAATAAATATGAATATTATTTCATCATATCTTTTAAATTTCTAGATTGTTAACGTAACCTCTCCTATAAGTATTTGATCTTTTACAACTTCCTTGTTATATTTCTCATTATTTATGGAAATATAACTCAAATAGCCTATTTTGAATAACAATACAATCACTACATTGTAAATTAACATTAGCAAATAGATTCTAAATAACATAATGCAAATACAGTAAAGGCATACAAATATATTGTTATATTAGTTTCTGTTAACCAACAATGAGCTTGGTTTTATACTCCCAGACGTTAGCAGGTGGGTAAAGTGATTACTTGAAAGGAGTTTTTATTACATACTTCCAGACCCGCCTGCTTCATTATTCATTTAATGATTTTCTTATTTTCAAACGTAGTCTAGCCTTTTAGCTACGATTACTGAGATATGAAAAGAAATGGATTTCTTGCTCTTTCGTAGACCTCATTTTCATGTTCTATGCTCTCACAGACACCTGCGTTATCAAAATGATATGATTCTATTGAGCTAGAGTTTATATTGCTTGTATTACTATGTATATTAATACATATCTATAAAACAATTTTATAGATATTTAAAAATCACGAAATCATTGATAGTCTTAAATAATTCATTATGCTTAATCCATTATGACAAAATTACATGAAAACTTATGATTTGTTATATTGGAAATAGGAAATCTAAAATTAAGATTTCCTCAACCTACACTGATCCCCAGTCAATAAAGAAAGGAATAATCCCTCACAGGGCGATGAAAGAGATGAAATCCATTGAAACATACCGCGTACTAGCAAATGCATACTTACCGCGGTATAGGATCGGAACTCACTGTGTTACACGAGTTAGCTCTAGCCGTACGGCAGTCCGTAGTGACAATGGGGCGAAAAATCAATGAATATACCTGTGGATCCAGTATGGACAGTGCGCAGACAAACTTTTACACACAGTTAGCAGCCTCCTCTGTAACTCCCTCATCAATAAAACAATCCCAATTAATAAAACCCGCAATTTGACAGTGCCCTTTGATCTTCTGCTCATTAAAGCCTGATGCCAGTAGGTGTGGGGTCTATTCCTGTTGGAAGAGAACTCAAGGACGTGGTAATACGTGACAGGCGGTCACAATGCGCGGAGTGACGTGACAGTGCCTGGCATGACGTGACGGACATGTATTCTTTAAGACTGTTGTTGCCATGCCGCTTCCAGCCGTCGTCAAATTAAGAAGACCACATTTTATGACTGGAGTCTCTCTGTGTGTTGTGTAACCTGTGTGTTGTGTAACCTGTGTGTTGTGTTACCCATGTGTTGTGTTGTGTGTTGTTACCTGTGTGTTATGCTACCTGTGTGTTGTGTTGTGTTACCTGTGTGTTGTTACCTGTGTGTTGTTACCTGTGTGTTGTGTTGTGTTACCTGTGTTATGTTACCTGTATGTTGTGTTGTTACCTGTGTGTTGTGTTACATGTGTGTTGTGCTACCTGTGTTATGTTACCTGTGTGTGGTGTTGTGTTGTGTTACCTGTGTGTTGTTACCTGTGTGTTGTGTTGTGTTACCTGTGTGTTGTGTTACCTGTGTTGTGTTGTGTTGTGTTACATGTGTGTTGTACTACCTGTGTGTTGTGTTGCCTGTTACCTGTGTGTTGTGTTACCTGTGTTGTGTTGCCTGTTACCTGTGTGTTGTGTTACCTGTGTGTTGTGTTGTGTTACATGTGTGTTGTGATACCTGTGTGTTGTGTTGCCTGTAACCTGTGTGATGCTACCTGTGTTGTGTTGTGTTACCTGTGTGTTGTGTTGCCTGTTACCTGTGTGTATTTGTTACCTGTATTGCATGGTACTTGTTGTCCACATGTTATGTAAGCCTGCATGTATGTGTGCTGCATATTACCTGTATGAACTGTTATCAGTGAACCTCTGTTGTGTTACCTGCAGGCTCTTGTGTATTGTGTGTTACCTGAACATCAGTGTCGTGTTACCATTGTGCTCACGAATGTTGTGCCCTCTCAACGCCCCCCACATGTGTGCCTACGTGATTGCCCATGTATCATCAAACCTGCACGCCCATGTGTTTTGTGTGTTACCAATGAGCTCACATGTGTGTTACTCAAGAGCTCATGTGTTGTCTGTTACCTGTAAGTTTGAGTGTGTTATATTTCCAAAGAGCCCACACATGTGTGTTACCCAAGAGTCTGCATGCTGTGTTAACTGCAAGCCTATTTGCCTTATGTGTTTCCAATGAGCACACATGTGTGTTACCTGCAAGTCTGCATGTGCCATGTTACCCAATAGCTCATGTGTGTTGTGCACTACCTGTAAGATGCAGCATGGGTGGAGTGAGTGTGATTATTGAGTTTAACGGTGGGAATCTTTCACCCAATTGCAGCGACAGCATGGGTGGAAACTAGAGGAATGTTCCAGAACAATCTTCTGAGAAGAGTTACTTGTGCATTAAGAAGTTTTATGCAAAGTATGATCATTTGGTAGTTCCCACTTTGATTGTTCCATCATAAGCTCTAGACTCCAGTTCCAACCAACTTTGCTTCTGGTTCCAGATGTGACTACAGTTATGGTTACAACTGTCTAATTCTCACTCTAGTTCTGGTTCTGGATTCCAATAATTGACTGACCGGATTCCTATTTCAGTTTCCGACTGTTTTCCGATCAGTTCTATCTTTCGGTTCTGGCTTCAAATTCTTGAATGACTTTGTATTCCTATTTCAGTTTCCGACTGTTTTCCGACCAGTTCTATCTTTGGTTCTGGTTTCCAATTCTTGACCGATTCTGGATTCCTATTGCAGTTTCAAACTGTTTTCCGTCCAGTTCTATCTCTGGTTCTGGTTCTGGCTTCCAACTCCAACTATGGCTTTGACTATGAATCTTGTTTCCTATTCTAAGTTTCTGACTGGTTTCCGACTTCAGTTCTTTGGTTCAGCCTCCTTCTGTACTGGGTCCTGTCTTGTACCCCTATCTTGTACCCTGTCTTGTACCCTGTGATCATTCATTGCGCTACCCCACTACCAGACAGGATTCTTGCACTCCCCCCCCCCCCCCCCCCCCCCCCCCCCCC
>JAUTBQ010189480.1:0-10412 GCA_032361185.1 Lepetodrilus ovalis | reverse complement strand
ATCTCAGGGGTGAGCAATGCACAGGGAAGTGATGGACAGATGCTCTACATCAATCCAGGGCAGTATGATGTCAAGGCAAATCAGGCATTGAAATTTTGTGAAACTGCATGGGACTTGAGAGATCCAAATGGAGATATCGATGATAACCTGACACAAGTATGTGGTGAGGGGGCAGAGCTGACTGATAGTCAGAAACTTAGATCTGTCATGGAGAAAAAGTGTTCTGTTTCCTTCTCTCAATTTTCCGAAAATTTTGATGAAGATACTGGTGTATATAGTAACAGTATTGACTGTGCGCACCGCCAGATGCTTGATAGTGAACTAGAGCTATTCCATATCATTAATGAGATTACCGGAAGCCTCTCTATCAATGATAACAATCTTACCAATGTAGAGGGTCTCAGAAACCTTAGCTCTATCGGTGGATATTTTTATCTTCATAATAACCAAATAGGGAACTTGACAGGTATAGCAGGGGTAACAAGCATAGGTGGAAATATGGATATATCTGCCAATAATATATCAAATGTGGATGCCTGTACAAATCTTGTTTCTGTTTCGGGCACTATGAAAATATATCGAAACAGCCAATTGACAGATATCTCAGGGCTCTCCAATGTGGCAGGAGTTGATGGTAAAAAAATCTATATAGATGCTGTAGATTATCTGGTCAAAGCTGATCAAAACAGTCCACTGTGTGCAGTGGTTTGGGATATTTACGATATTTCTGGGAACACTGAAGACAATATGTCCAAGCTATGCGAAGGATATGTGTATCAACCTACAAGCATGGATAGATTGAGAGATGTAGTTGGTAGACGATGTTTGATAGACTCCTCTACTTTCTATAGTGCTTTTTCATCTGATTCAGGTATTTATAATGGGGATATTCAATGTGCCTCACTGCTTGATAGTGAAATGGAGGATTTCGAAGCACTACTGGAAGTGCATGGAGATCTCAAACTTGAAAATAGTGACATCACTACACTGGATGCACTGATACGATTAAAAAATGTAACGGGGACATTGAGCATTCAACAAAACCAGGAGCTAACCAATATATATGGACTTTCCAATGTTGCGGGTACAGAGAATCAAAAGTTGATTATTGATGATACAGACCAGTATGATGTCAAGGCAGATGAGACCAAGGCTTTTTGTGGGACAAATTGGGATCTCTATGGTGGTACAGAGAATATAGCCAATGAGATGACTAAGGTCTGTAGCCCATAACGTATTACCAGCCTAAATGGGTTTGCTCAGCATTCTCCATCGAGAAAGAAAGGAGATCTTCTCTCTCGGTTAGAATCATAATTTTATTGCTATCTTTTCCTTCAAAGGAGACTTTGCCTGAGAGCAGATGCTGATTCTTTGTTATTGAAAAAGAAGAAGCATCTGTATCTTGGTCATGCTGAACTATAAAATATCTGGAAGCGTCTTTGATATAAAGTTTTCCTTGTTTTAGCTGAAATGAGACAGCATTATCTGATAAGCGATAAACTACTCTGAAGTCCTCAAATCCAAGAGTATATGATTCAGAAGAGCTATTGATTATTAACTTTAAAGTAGAAAGAGCAGTATATTTATCTAGAGTAGCATCTGTATAATGGAAATGATCAAACATCACCTGACTGCCAGTGACAAAGCGAATATTATCAATGGTAAAGTCCGAAGGATAAGACTCTGTGTATTGTGAAAGTTTGTCTTGTGAATCTAATGAGTATTCAATTTTCTTGGTCCCATGAATAAGAGAAGATTGATGACATTGATGGTAGGAGATAGAGGCTACAATATTTTTGGTATCATAATTGATCTGTTCTATTCTTTGCTCTTTCCATCCACCATTTTCACACATGATCCTTTTTGTGACTATGGGAGAAGAGGAGGAGATGTTATTAAATGCAATAAGTGCATCTTTGGGTGTGTTTGAGGCTATCTTGAGGAGAGGTGCATAGCTATGACTAAGATATTTTAATGACAAATAGATCTGGGTAGCATTGGGTAATGTAGATGTTGCCTGTGTAGACCCTGAAAAAAGATCCATCTTGGTACCCTCTTGACCCAAGGGAGCAGTATTCTGACCACCTCCGCCACACCCAAAAAATAGTAAGAGAGATAGAATGGAGAGAGCGTATTTCATATTGTCACCTTTAGTATTATAATATAAGTAAGAACATAGTATTATACTCTATAAATAATAAATTTTGTGGGGGGGGAGCATATATGAGGTTCTATTTATTATGTTTACTCTTTCCTTATCTACTGTTTGCTCAAAATAATTATATCGGTGTATCCAAGGGCTTTGCGTTGGAGGATACAGATAAAAGCACAGAGGGGGACTCGCACTATCTTTTGCGTATGGGACATACCTTTGATCACCCTTACCTTTATGGTGTGGAGTTTGTATACGGCAACCTAGAGGCAAAAAAGGATTGTTGTACAGATGTAGATACACAACTCTTTTCTTTTAATGCTCTTTGGAATGTTATTGATCATGAAGAAATACAGGGATATCTCATTACTGGACTTGGATATCAAAAAGTCGAAAAACCACTTATTGAGTATGATGTGGATATTGTTACTGCAAAATATCAAGACGGTGCCTTGGGCACTTTAGGGGCAGGATTTATTTATCACCTATCAAAAAATGTTGACCTGAGAGCAGAAGCAGTTGCTTATATACCGTTTGATGGGAGCGAAACGCATACATTGCTCCAGGTCGGTATTGATATTCCTTTTAGTGACAGAGTTAATCTGCTTACCCATAGTAAAAAGCCTACACTTGTCAAAGTATTGTTTGATTCTGGGAGAGCAAAAATCAAACCAATTTTCTATGGAAGATTAGATAGATATGTACAATTTTTGAAAAAGTACCCTGAAAGCAAAATGGAGATCATAGGACATACTGACAGTGTGGCTTCTCGCGATTATAATCATATATTGTCTACCCAAAGAGCAGATGCCGTAAAGCGTTATATCGTTTCAAGAGGGGTTGCAGGATCAAGGATACGTACAGCAGGCAGAGGCGAGGAGTCTCCCGTTGTGGATAACAGTACAGAAGAAGGAAGAAGGCTCAACCGAAGAATAGAAGCCAAAATATACAGATAATATAAAGGGGCAGGGTAGTTGATGAAAAGAATGGTAAGATTTTTTAGTATTTGTATTCTAGCTATTTCATTGGCAGGTGCCTCTGTAGAGAGTGGTAAAGTCTGGTTGGATGAACATACAGTAGATCAAACGATTGTCGAAGAAAATACGCAGATTGCTATCCCACTACAGGCAATCAGTGAAACAGTCACGACACTCAATGATCTAAATGAGAGCTACGAACAGGTTATTCCTCTTTCTTTATCGGAAGGTAACAGTACAGAATCACTTGCACGCATGATAGGGTATCTAGAGTTAAAAGATAATGATACGACACCGTATGCAAATATGCTGCTAAGGCATCAAAATAGGGATGGAGGCTTTGCACCTCTTCCCCATCATGACAGTACCGCGATAGATACATCTTTTGCGATTGTAGCTCTTGCCAATCAGACCACTGCACATCACAGTGTCATAAGAGCGATAGATTTCCTTAAAAGAAAACAACAGCCAAATGGTGCATGGACAGATCACTTTGAGAGTGATACAGTATATACTACAATGTTGGCACTCCATGCACTGTATGTGGCAAGAGGTAACAACAGTGTTAAAAACAATCTGATATTTGGCAGGGATTATCTTCTTGAACAAAGAGATGGTGCTGATCTGTGGGGAGAGGATTACTTAGATGCCTTGGGTCTCACTACATTACTCCCGTTGGTTTCAGAAAAAACGATACTCAAAAGTCACTTTGATCATATCACAGCCAGCCAAAAAATCAATGGAAGCTGGGATGAGGATGTATATACTACAGCTCTGGCACTAAAGGCTTTGAATGCCTATCTCAACAAGGTATATGATTCTCCACTTGATCCTTATATTGAGACAGAGATATCTATAGAAGGGCAGATCCGTGATAGTGGTACGGGAGAAGTACTCCCCGGGGTACAGGTTGTTTTGAGTGGTGCAAACAGTAAAACAATGATAACAGATACAGAGGGTAAATACAGAATCGTCAATTTGGTACAGGGGATTACACAAGTGTATTTCAATCTGGAAGGCTATCAGCGTATGGAAGCAGGATTGGATCTACAAGATAAAACCAGATATACCCTTGACCGTAACCTCAAAAAAGAGACACAGACAGGCATCCATCATATCTCTATAGAGGGGGAGATACGAGACAGTCACTCGGGAGAGCTTCTCTCTGGAGTACAGATTGTCTTGAGTGGAAAAAACAGCAAACACACTGTGACGGATACGCAGGGCAGGTACAGGATGACGGATTTGGTTGATGGCACTACGCAGATGTACTTTAGTCTGAAAGGCTATACGGCACTACAGTTAAGTATGGATCTGAAAGACAATACTGCATATACATTCAACAGAAATCTGAGTAAAACTATAGCGGTAGGACAGGCAATCGTACTTATCAAAGGCGTAGTAGTATCGGAGCAGAATCTATCTATCTCAGATGCCACCATCACTATAGCGGATATGAATCTGTCTGGAACGACTGTGGCCAATGGCAGTTTTGCATTCCATGATGTCTCTTTGAATGATACTTCTTTGACAATCTCTGTATCAGCAGCAGAGTTCGATACACAATCGATATTTGTGACAATAAAAAACCTGGATTCTACTATGACAGTGATAGATTTGGGCAATATTATGTTGAGTAAATCAATAGATAACAACGAGACAAACGTGAGTATTGTCTCCGGAAAGATTACAGATGAACAGGGAGATCCGCTGGAGCAGGTCAGGGTCTCTATTGCAGGAGCAGAGGCCTCCGTGTTCTCAGACAGTAACGGCGTCTATCATATCACTAAAATCTATCATGCGGATGCTGTGGCACAAAATGACTATGCATTTTCGTTGGTTTTTGAAAGAGATGGCTTTATAAGTGGATATCAGTTTTTTAGTATAGATAAGCCGAGGAAGATTACCTATGATATCTTGTTGAAACAATTTAAAGACCAAAATCTGACCATAGACCATATAGGACTAAACAAAGCAAACTATAATGGGTACGAAACAGCGGAGATCTCTGTATATATCCATAGTTTGGGTACATTGTCTCAACGGGTAAATCTTTTGACAAAGATTTTGTATGAGGGAGAGGAGATTGAGACGATCATGACTGACAGTCAGCATAACAGTTTGCAGAATATGCTTCTGTTGCCCAATCTCGATACGCACAAAGCGTTACGATGGTACACGGGGATACAGAAACCAGGTGAGTATAAAGTAGTGGCAACATTGACAGATAGTGAGCATACACTTCTTGCAAAAAAAGAGAAAACACTGACGATAGATCCTTCTGTACACATACGCAGGGTAAAGATCAGGGCTGCTGAACATCTCTATTATAAAGGTGAGACAGGAAGTGTAGAAGGTGCTTTAGAGATACTAAACTATGCAAACATCTCACATAGCATACGGTTGAAGTACTATCTCCTTGCTCCATCAGGAAGAAGGAGCGAATCCAAAACAACAACACTAGAAATCAAAGCAAATGAATTGATGAAAAAAGTACCGTTTGATGCTCTGTCCGTGCAGTTTGACGAAGAAGGGACATACCAAATGGTAGTAGAGGTTCTAGAAGGGGTTACGCCCCAAGAGTTGATCAATGATAGCCTATTGGTGCTCCCTCCTTTCCGTATTATCCCCAGTCAATCACTCACACCAAAAGTGATCACTCCAGGCAGCAGCCAAAAAATTAAGATCATGATCCATCTCCAAGGAGAGCAGTAATGTTTAAAAAAATAATTGTTTTCATTCTCTTTGGTACATTGCTGTTTGCTCAGGGAACAAAAGGACATCAAGGTAAAGAGTTTGTTTTTACGTTTATTCCAAACTTCCCCGTTTATGAGAGTACACTGACACTTTACATCACTGCCAAGGAGGATACGGCAGGAGTGGTAGAGATCCCAGATATCGTCTACTCCCAAGCGTTTGAAGTCAAAGAAGGAGAGGTCACAAAAGTCAGTCTTCCCAGCACTTTTCTTCGAGATATGCATAAAGGATATTGTCCTTTTGCTTCTCCTTGCTATTTTACAGCCAAATATGATGAGATACTCAAAAAGTCTCTCTTTATCTATGCCCAAAAGGATATACTGGTATATGCTTTTAACAGACAGTTATATACCACAGATGCTGCACTACTCATCCCCTCTCAGAGCTTGGGCTATGAGTATATTGCTGTAGGATATGAGTCTCCAGATATGGAACTTGGTTTGCGGAGTGTCGTAAGCATCGCAGCACTGTATGACCAGACCGAAGTGGTGATCACTCCCAATGATACAAGCTATGGTCATGCCAAACATATCCCTATCAAAATCATACTTAATCGTGGGGAGAGCTATGCTTTTGGAGCCAAAGATGTGACTGGTACCCATATCAGAAGTACCTATCCGATCTCAGTAAGCAGTGGGCACAACAGAGCCTATGTGCCTACTGGGTTCAATACTTCCATGGATCATCTGGTTGAAAATATCCCCCCTATCGCTACCTGGGGTAAATCGTATATTGCTATGCCTTTTGCGCAAAAGTCCAGTGATCTTTTTCGTATCGTCTCTTCCCAAGATGATACAGTAGTCAAGTTCAATGGGATAGAAGAGGTACGTCTGGCCAAAGGTGAGGTCTATGAGACGATCACAGGTGAGATTACTCATATCGAAACATCCAACCCCTGTATGGTCGCACAGTATATGCTGACCTCCAGCTGGGACAATGTGCAGGGATCAGATCCTATGTTGGTGATCCTCCCTGCCAAAGAGCAGTACAAAAAAGAGTATCTTTTTACTGCTCTGTCCAAAAATGAAAATGCCCAAGACAATTATGTCAATGTAAGCATTCCTACAGAGGCTATCTCAAGCTTAAAAATAGATGGTAATGATACCAACGCTTCGCTTTTTCAACAGGTAGCAGATACCGCCTACAGTGCAGCACAGATCAAGATACCTTCCGGTAGTCATACTATCTTGGCAGATGCGCCGTTTGGTATCGTAGTATATGGTATGGGGGATTATGAGTCTTATGGATATACGGGTGGCAGTGATTTCAAGTTTATCAATAACCAAACAGACAAGTATGCACCAAACATGCATCTGGAGCATGAGGTCAAGCGTATTCGCGGTGTTGTCAATGATGATGAAGATATCAATCAAAACGGTGTACTGGATCCTGGTGAAGACCTGAACACAAATCACAAGATCGATCGCCGTACCGAAGATATCAACAAAAATAATATCTTGGATGCAGGAGAGGATGAAGATGGGGATGGACTTATCGATATCGATGGCGGGATCTACAGTATCACGCTGGATGAGAATGCAAGCAACGTACGCTTAGAGGTAGAAGCCCATATTCCAGGCAGCACTAGAGTAGAGTTCAGTATCACTTTGATAGACCAAAACAGGCCTGGTTTAGGGAGTGTTATTGTGAGTGATGGCGTAGGAAATATCGTGCGAGAAGTATTTGAGATCCCTGTAGCCTATCATGATGTGGAAGTGGTCAGTACACTCTTGACAGAGGGGATCATCTTGGATACGGGCTCTTTTAGTGTTGCACCAGACAGCATCGTGACTGATACCCAAAAGACCAGAATTAGCTGGAAGTTTGAGGATTTTAATATGTCACAGGTTGAGAATCTGGACTATGAGATTGAACTCAATGAGATTTATCCGGGAAGTACAAAGACCATCACCCAAAAACTGGAGATGCATTACCAGGATCTGAGAGGAAAAGATATCAACATCACGCTAGGAGAACAGCATATCAAAGTACTAGCTCCTCTGGCTAATGTGATGATAGACACGGATAAGGATCTCTATGTCTCTGACCAAAATATCCATATGGATATCAATGTCAGCAATACCAGCAGTGCAGCATACAGCCTCACAGCAAAGATCAGTATCTTAGATGATGCAGATACACTGGTTTCTTTGGTGGATGAAGTGGAGATTGCCAAACTGCAGAGCGGAGATGATGTACTCTTTGGGCTGGACTGGAACAGCACAGATGTCCTAGCAGGGCATTACCATGCTCGGGTTGAGCTGTATGATACCAGTGGGAATTTTGTAGATACGGACACGGCCTCTTTCACGCTGGTCAGTGCCTATACACCCAATCAGGCTGTCTTGCTTGACAGCAGTATCTTTGGGTATGAGTTCAAAACGATAGACACCATAACGATCACCAATATGATCCAAAACCATACCCGCAATACACTCTATAGAGATGTAGTACTCCAAGCAGTGATGACGGCTCCAGATGGTACACAGACAGAGATATACCGTGAGACTATTCCTTCTCTTCTGCCTAAAGGTACACTGCAAAAGCAGATCACCCAGTCGTTTGACAATGCTGTGCCTGGTGTGTACAGTGTGGAGATCTCACTTCTGGACAGCAAAGGAGCGTTGCTCTCTATGGATACGGTAGGTTTCAAGCTGCTGTTTCATGCCGAAGAGATGCTGTTGGGCAAAACAACAACCCAGTATCCTGTGATCGATAAAGGACAGATACAACAGTGTACAGATACGATACAAAATTTTGGGCCAGATCCGATAGTGTCTCAGCAGTTACGGCAGAGACTGTTCAATCTCACAAACGGTTTTGTATTGTCCGAATCAGTCACCACACACAGATTTGAGGAGAAAGCAGGCAATACAGTGACCTTGACCCGTACCTATGCCCAACCACTTAGAGAGGGAAGCTACAGCTGTCTATTGGAGGCAAAGCTGGGCGATACTTGGGTACGACTGGACAATGCAGTGTTTGAGGTAAAGCCAAGTATACAGAACCGTGCAGCCATTCTTGTCTATACAGATAAGAGTAGCTACAGCACGGAGGAGAACCTTACACTGACACAAAAAGCAGAAAACTATAGTGATGTTGATGGGCAGTATCTCTCCCGTATCGAGATACGTAATGCTGCCAGTGAAGTGGTCAAGCAGATCTCTGTGGATCCGCTTACACTCTCCCCTCACGCTATAGATACCCACCAGTTTGAGATAGAGGGTGCAGCTCTGGGTGCAGGGGAGTATCAGGTGAGTGCCTCCCTCTACCGGGTTGGAGATATATTCTCACAGAGCAACACCCACTTCACTATCACAGTAGATGCACCTGTGGCATCGGTCACTGTCTCTGTAGCCAAGCCGATACACTACAACAGTGATCTAGCCAATCTCTTTGCCGTGGCGACAAACCACAGTGCAACACAGCTCTTAGATGCGGCGACTGTGGAGATAGAGGTGCTGGATACACAGGGGCTAGTGATCTACGAGCATAACCGTACACTGGGGAGTATGTCTACGCTGGAGAGCAGAGAGGTCAATGAGCAGTTTGCCTTTACCAATCTAGATACAGGACTCTACCAGGTGGTAGCGAGACTTTATAGTGGTGCAGACGTGATTGCTGCAGCGCAGACGACATTTGAAGTACAAAAGATCTCTGCCAACAGACTCTCAGGCAGGGTCTCTCTGGAGCGTTCCGTTATCACACCTGGTGAAGAGGCGATCTGTCGATACAAGGTCACCAACAGTAGTGACGATATCTACAGCAATCAGGAGATCAAGACCGTGGTACTCGATACCCATGAGCAGATCATTCAGGAGCAGACAGAGTACCACACCATACAGCCCAGAGAGACACTGGAGCTGGAGAGGCATATCCAGACAGATGGTCTCGCAGAGGGGAGCTATCGTTGTCAGCTGGAGGTCTCACTAGAGGATAGATGGTACACACTGGACAAGCAGAGCTTCACACTCTACAGCTATGTGCCTGTGGCACCGACACAGATAGCCGAGGACAACCGTAGCAAGATGCTTGTACTGCTGGATGATGAGCTATGCACGGCAGAGGACAACAGCACCTATGCCTGTAGCCAGCCCGATCCCTATGGTCCGACCGATGCTCCCGATCTCGCTACCCAGAGACGCTATCTGGAGCAGCTACTGGATGCAGAGGGATACCACTATGATATCGTGACCGACTCTCAGAGCTTCATGATGGCATTGCGTACGGGTGCGTATGGGAGCTACTTCGTACAGAGTGAGGCGCTCGATCTCTCCAAAGAGGCACAAAAAGAGCTCAGAGAGGCGATCTACAAAGGGGAAAATATCTTCTTTGGCGGTACCCATTACCGCAAGAACATCTATCTGCTGATCGCACTGGGGATCGATATCAAAGGGGAGTGTAGAGAGGCGACAGGGTATGAGATCTCAGGAAGCAGCCATCTGTCAGATCGCAAAGATGATTTCGTCTTGAGTGAAAAGGTATTGCAGGTGGTCGATAGAGGGGCCAGTGCGATAGGCAGGTAT